>JANHGN010021437.1:13268-25107 GCA_024605025.1 Megaceryle maxima | reverse complement strand
GAATGATTCTATTTACTTTTCATGAGTCTAATAAAATAAAAATAATAACATTTAAAACTACTGAAATGGAAGAAAAGCTCTTTTTCTTCATGACCATGGTTTTTCTTCATCCAGTTCATGTCTCATTCTTTCTGTGTGTCCTTCCTCTGCCTTATAACATAAGCAGTCTTCAAGATTTTTGGCCTTAGAAAATAATACATTAAAAAAAAATCTGCTGTCCTTTCTTAGAAGCACAAAATCTTGTAGATTTTTCCAGGACCTCTGGAAGTGTTTGGTCCAGTCCCTCACCCAAAGTACATCCAGCGGTAGCAAGTTGGTCAGGGATGTGTTCAGCTGAGTTCTCAATGTTTCTGGTGTGCACCCACACTCAGTATTATTTGTTTTCATTTTTGGAACAGAATTTCCTGTGTTCCAAATTGCTTCATGACTTTGTTCTGTTCACTGTTAAATCTGTCCAGTCTTCTTTATACCTTCTCATTAGGTAGTTGTTGATTGCCATAAGATACTCTCCCAGCCCTCTTTCATTAAGGAAATGTCACGGTTTAGGGTCAGGGCAGCCCCTTAGACCTATATCAGATGCTCATTGTTAACCCCCTCCCTCCCCAAAAGGGAAGAGAAAGGCAATAAGGGAGAGAGACTTAGAAATTAGAAAAGGAAACTAGAACAGCTTTAATGAGAGTAATAATAATAATAATAGAATATGTACAAATATATACAAAACTGGTGTTGAACCCAACCCCCTTGATGGTAATTACATCACCGTCACCACTGATGCTGTGGAGCAGGCACTGGGGAAGTCCCAGACTGGGCCCTGCAGCAGACAGGAGCTGTGTTCAGGAGTTGGATTCTGGTACTGGATTCAGGAACACACTGACTGGGATCGAAGACAGAACGGACAGTGTCCTCCTTGGATGCTCTGAGGAAGGAACTGGAAGAGGACCTAAGCCAAGCCAAGCAAAGCTGGCAAAGCGGTCCAAGAGGGGAGAGGAGCCCAGGAGCCCTCAGAGAGAGAGCAACGAGCAAGTAAGCAAGTGAGCAAGCGAGCAAGCAAGCAAGCTATAGACCCTCCAGATCTCTCTGCTTTATACCAAATATGACATATATGGGATGGAATACCTTGTCGGTCAGTTTGGGGTCACCTGCCCTGTCCACTCCTCTCTGCAGGTGTGGCCTTTCACTTTCCTGCACGCCCCAATGTGATACACAAGATCCAGCAGTGGCCTTGGTCTGCATACCAATCCTTGGTAGTAACTCTATACATGGGGTATTATCGCTGCTAGAAGCAGACACAGTCTGTGAAAACAGGCTGCTAACTTCAGAAAGTGCAGTTAGTTAGAACTGAGACCAAAAGTAAAATCACTGAACAGAATTTGTTCTCTTCTTGCTCAAACCAGGACAGGATGTACGAATCCATCTCTCAGCTTCTCGTCTTTCTCTGCAAACTACAGAACTGCTGCTGTAAGCCAGTTGTATTTGATTCATGAACAACCTTATCCAGTCAGTGGTGCTCTTCCTCCAGAAATTTAAGGAATTCTGGGAAAAAAATCCAAGAAGAAACCTTAGCTTCTATCAGTTTATACATTCTGTCCTGCTCACCCTGTCATTGTTTCAGAACTTTGAGGAAAAGCAGACACCACCACTATAAAATTTTGTGGGATTTCTACAGAGCTGTTTCATCCCTGTTCCTCTCTTTCTCTCTTAATACTTGATAAAGTTATATGCTCCACATTTAGTGCTCTACAGTGTAGAGATTTTCACCTGAGATTATTGTCTAGGCTACCTTTATTGACATTTATAACATGTAATTCATCTGCTTCTAATGACCTGCAGTAGCTCAGATGTGGGTTTTCTTCCCCTCCTCACTGGTTGTCATAAGGGAACACCGTTACTAAGTCTTAGGTTTTATGCAAGATGAATGCCTCCTGCAGAGAATATTTTAGAATATTGACTATGCTTTCTTCCCCTGTACTGATTATATGTTTATGTCTCCAACTCCCACTTCTTACCTCTCCAATTTTTATCTCCAAACTATAGTCCCTCTGAGTACCTGTGAATCTGCCTCTTCAATACCTCATTTTCCCCCTCACAGTCTTGTTTGACCTCTGTTGTGGTGGGTAACTCCACTATCCTGCTTGGAGTTGGGTAATGTCTTTAATTAGCTTCCACAATGTACCTAAATTTGCAAGTTTTTGCACATCAACTCTGATTCATGGTTTGTTGTAGCTCTTCACAAAACTAGAATGCTTCCCAAGGCTCTCCTTACTTTGTGTCACCACAACTTTCTAGAAGATCTTTGTGAGCCTTGCCCTTTCTATCACATTAAATAGTATCTCTTAACTTTCCTTTTCAAGACCACTCTTAAACTACACTTGACCTGTATTCACAACACATTAAGCAAAATTTTAAACACTAACCTTTGAGTAGTGTATGACATGTGCCATAACTGTCCGCTTGTCATTTTTTTAGGCTCATAAATCATGGTAAGGCATGCATTTTCTGTCATGCATTCCTTAGAAAGATGTATAAGCCTACCTGCAGTTTTCCTTCACTTCTCTCCCTTAAAACTCTGATATGATTCTTGAGGTAGGGGAAGTGGTTGGTGGGAGAAAAGGCAAAACAAACACCCTTGACAGCACTTACATCAAATATATATTTGGTACCTTTAGCAAATATCTCATTGGTTCCTTGTTCTTAGCCTCTTGCTTCTAGTTCTTATGACAGCCTTATATTGGGACCAGGCATTGTATATTTATTTAATCTTTCTGTGAAATCCAGCTATTCCTTGATGACCTTGGAGGTTGGACTAGATGATCTCCAGAGGTCCCTTCCAACCCTTACCATGCTATGATTCTGTGCTGTGACCAACTTTGAATGCTTATAGAGGAATTCATCTCACCTAAGACTGACAATGGGGCTATCTAGACCCAAACTGATCATTTTACAATACCTGAAATCAATGGGGGAAAATGCAAATTGTTAATCTCATCATTTTTTTATATTTGCATTCCGATGGAATTCATCACAGTAGAATTACTTAAGTGGTCTATCTTTGATACACTTCTGTGTCTATCTATCTGAGCAGTGGAGAAAATACTCTTAAGTTATTGAGTCCTGAAACAGACAATTACAATGACAATGAGTAATGGGTAAAAGTCCCACAAAGTGCTCAAATAACTGGGAAAAAGGTCATGTTTCCTGTAAAAAATCAGTTCAAAGGTCACTCCCAAAGGACAAAGATTAAATCATCTCTATTTAAGCTATTATGTAATTTAGTTTGTAATCTATATTCTGAACTATGGCGCTGAAAATCTGAAGTAGTTCAATAGCTTTGCAAGGATTTTAAGTAGTAGCTGTGTCTGGTTTACATGTCTGGCCTTATACAGGTAGATACATGACTGTCAGCAGTGTTGTAAGTTTCTATGTATTTTCTTGATCTCAGTGACCAGTTTGCATATGTTGAGAAGCTGATCCCCTATATCTAGAATAGAGGAAAATAAAAACAAGCATATTCACTGTTACTGTGTAGCAGCTTCACTATTTGCGCCAGCAAATGTGACATAAACCCTGATTTTCAGTTATTTTTCTCAGACATATAAAAGTCACTTCAGTTTAAATGTGGTTGCACCAGGTCTTTGCCTGAAGCCATTTCATTTTTTGTAAAATTTGAAAAGATAGTTGAGCTGATTTTAGTTATAAAAGTGTCAAGAGATGTTGCTAGTGGTTTCAGAGAGTTGTACTCTTACAGCTAAAATATTTCAAACCTTTAAAAGCTCCATTCAATTACAGATATTTTCTAGCTTCTGAAGAAAAGAATCTGTGGACATTTGCTCTATAACCTGACAGCTGACTCAGTAAGAAAGAAGCAATAAACAAAAGACTTGTAAGTTACCATTTATGGCATTTGTTTATTTTTACTAAGAATCTCTTATAGCTGTACCTTCTACCAGCATGCATCTCTACTATGGCTGGAAAATGGCATGGGAGCTACCAAGTTTTTGAAGGCACATTGTTACTTCTGTTACTACCAAAGAACAAGATTCCTTCCTACACAACTCATGTAGCACAACCTTGTATGACACCACAGTGCACCTGAATTTATTGATCACCTGTGCCCACAGTATCAGGTCTATTAGGTCAGGAGGAAGGCTAGAGATGGAAGTACTTGCTACAACTTGGTGCACACTACTTCATATGTCTCTCTGTTTCCTTTCACCATAAAAAATATGCCCCTTCTTTTTATGAGATCTGTGGAGTTTGATGCATCCCATGGCATGCGACAGATTGAATTCCTCAGAGGACTCTGTGATCGAGTCTGTGCCAGTATACTAGTAAATAAAATGGCTTGCGCAAAGGTTCAAACAGTGTACCAGGATTTTCTATTGGTTAATTTGGATTATGTTCCCTGGCACCATTTTAAGTCTGTACCAACTACTCCCTTATAGACAATGTACCTGTCACTTTTATTTAGGAATGTAGATGCAGTCTGAGTGCCACTCTAATGAGCACTAATTCTTATTCTACATAACATAAGGAATAACATAAAGACAGTTAAAGCTCTGGGTAAGGGAATAACGTTTAAACCATCTGTGAGAGGACTAACTACCATATTCAATGTTTTCCAAGACCATTCTTTTAAAAGTTATCTACAGTAACGTTTAGGCAGAAAATCTCAGCCCAAAAGCAATAACTTTAAGCAGTTTCTTAGGAAAAAAAAAAAAAAAATCTTTATTTAGTTATTGAATTGCAGTGCTAAATATCAACCATTTATTCTGTTTCATAATCCAGGTGCTATTATAATTTGACAGTGATTTTAAACAGCTAAAGAGATAAATTTGTCAAGTAAATTACCTATATCTGAATTATTTTTAAAATGTTCAGGGTAAACCAAATAAAATTGTTTCAATAGTGCAGCATATAGCAAGTGATCAGTATGTTTGGTTCACAAATATTGTGTTCTGTCTATATGGCTATGATTATAGCAGTTAAACAAAGGTGCCTAGTACTGTTTTCTGGCATGGAGATCAACTAGCACTAAATAACTTACACCCACACATGTCTTTGTCTCTAAGCAGGGTAGCCACAAACACCTGATGGGAGTAGTTCCTGTTCTGGGCTTATTCCTGAAATGTGTTCAGAATTACAGTAACTGCATGTCATTAAAAAAAAAAAAAAAAAAAATCTATATACACATGAAACTATACAAGCCTGAAAACAATTGTACACTGATATTATATATTTGATATAGCCAAACAGATCACTGAAGGAGGAAGTTGCCAAGGGCACACTACCTACAACTCCCTCCTTAATGATTTAATAATGAGAAGGATTACAAAAGAATTGAGGAGTATATTATGGTATTTAAGCCTTTCTTCCAAAAATTGAGCCCCAATCAGCAATGATGGTGAACACCTGGCATTTCTAATTCATCCTGCTGAATTAAGTTAACAATCAGAAATGCAAGAGTTCTAGAGCTAGAAGGAGAAAAAGGGGAAGAAAACCCAGCTTTACTGTCTCTGGAATTGTTACGTACACTCTGAATTGAGTGTAGGGACAGCAAAGGCAGATCACATAGTTAATTTTAGATGTGGTGTGATTGCTAGAGTCAAGAAACAGACATGAACCTGGACTTCACATTTTGTTTAGGAAATTTCAGTTAAATTTCATGGATGTAAGAGTTAATATAGCTCAGAGTAAGGATGAGACCTTAAGAAATACCTTACAGGATCTGGTCTTGCCCAGATTTAGTCCAGATCTAGTCTGGCCTCGTCCATCTCCAGATGTAGTCCAGACTACTGCATCTAGCACTCTACCGTGTGTCTGGTAAAAGATGCTGTTTAGGAACAGCACACTAGTCTTAGCCCTCTGAGCCATTAATTCTGCTCTTACAACATCCATATTTTTTATATTTTAGTAGGTATCTCTCTGCTTGGATCAATATACTGGTTTAGCTCTTGCCCCCTTCTACATAAGGCACTTCAAAGGCCTTTTCATAACAGTCATTCATAAAATGGTCAGTATTCATGGGTTTGGATGAGCCTCTCTGTTGGTTCAGTAGCAGGTTAGCAAGCTGATAAGGAGGAACAATGCTGGGAGCAGCCACATAGAAAGCAAAAGAACTGTGAAGAGATGCCTGTATATAATGTGATACTTCTCATATTGAAATCTTGGCTTGCCTTCCTAACTCTCCTCTCCATGGGTTACTGTTGTTGAATAACAAGTCTATAAACACATGACTTGCTTATGTTACTGAATGTTGTACTATCAGATTAATTGGTCTAAAATTCTAGACATGGAAATCTGAAATGAGAAAGCTGTTGAATATATCTTTAAGGTGCATAAATTCAGAGATTTATATTAATTTAAAATACCTGGAAGAAATTAATAGTGCTGGTAAATACATAACAGATGCACCAATGTGCCTTGAGATGAATACATTATGGACAAAAAAATCATATTTATTCCCATCACAATAACAGTTTGTTTGGATCACCTGCTCTTTCTGGTTGCACCTGTGGCTTGTTCATTTGGTTGGAACATGGGAAAATGCCAGAATCAATATAAGCTGTGGATTCTTGCTCCCTTGTGTGGATGTTTCTTTTAGTTATTCCCAAAATAGTTATTGTGTACAGTCTTTAGGTAGAATGAAATAAAAAAAAAAAAATAAAAAGGAAAAAAAGAGAAAGGCATTAGTGTAATATTAAGGCTTGAGAAAATAAAGTAGTGAAAAAAAGGGGAATTCTAACCTCTAGAGTAGTTTCTAAACTTTATCTTAATTATACTTTAAACACATGGTGCTGAACAATTCAGTTTTCTTTGAAATGAATAGCAAATGAACAGAATGTATAATATTCTTATTAGTAGAGGAAGCATATAAATATATTAATATTTTGTAGCTGCAAAAGCAGTACCTTTAAATTTCTTAAAATATGTGGGTGGGTCTCCTGTATGACTTTTGCTTGTATGTAATTTCAATTTTTTTTCTACATATACATGTAGCTTATAATGTACAGACATTATTCACAAAGAACTGCTGTCTCCTGACTTCTGTATACAAAATTGAAGAAGAAATATCAATAAAACCTGTACTGTTTGATGGACTGCCATGATAGGGAGAATAACTTTGTGTTTTCCCTTTCAGAGAATCATCTCACATAATTTAAGCTATGTTCTCTGGAAAAGCTGTATTTTCACTCCTGAATTCTTGACTACTGACTATTCTTTGAGTTCAGGGGAGATCCATCCTACCCAAAACAGCACACCAACATAAGACATTTAATGTAGGAGCATCATAATCTGAGACTTTAGATAAAGATAGTATAAGGAGTAGACAATTCTGCAGGGTGAAGTGCCTTTGAAGTGCAGGGTGAAGATTTGCACAACTGGAGTGCTGCACTGGATGACTATAAACTTCAGAAGGGATAGGCAAGGAAGGAAAGACAGTGAAGTGGCCATGTGTGTTAGGGGGTGCTTTAATTGTCTTTGAAAATCATGATGGTGATGAAAGGGTTGGGTGTTTATGGTAAGAACCAGGGGGAAGGCCAACAAGGCTGATATCATGGTGGGAGTCTGTTGCAGACCACCCAACCAGGATCAAGAGACAGAAGAAATGCTCTATAAGCAGCTGGAAGAAATCTCACAATCATTAGTCCTTATTCTTTGGGGGGAATTCAACTTTTCTGAAACCTTCTGGAAATAGAATACAGAAGAGAGGAAACAGTCCAGGAGGTTCTTGGAGTGTGTGGAACACAGTTTCCTGACACAGCTAGTGAGTGAGCTAGCTAGGGAAAGCTCTCTGATAGACCTGTTTTTTATGAACAGAGGACTTCTGAGTGAAGGTTGGAGGCCATCTTGGGCACCATGATTATGAAATGGTAGAGTTCTTGGGTGTGCAAGGAGTCGGTAGAACTGCCACCTTGGACTTCTGGAGGGCAGACTTTGACCTGTTCAGAAGAGTGGTTGACCAAGTCCCTTGGGAGTCAGTTCTGAAGAGCAAAGGAGTCCAGAAAGGCTGGACATTCCTCAAGAGATCTCTAAGGTGCAGAGGCAGGCTGTTGTGATGTGCTGTAAGATGAGCTCATGTGGAAAAAGTCTGGCCTGGCTGAACAGAGAGGTTTGGCTGGAACTCAGAAAGAGAAGTAAAGTCTGTGGCCTATGGAAGAAGAGGCAGGACACTCAGGAAGACTACAAAGATTCCATGAGGCTGTGGAGGGAGAAAATTAGGAAGGCCAAAGCCCAACTAGAACTTAATATGACAACTGCCATAAAAGACAATTAAAAATGCTTCTATAAATGCATTAATAACAGATGGAGGACTAAAGAGAATCTCCATCCTTTATTGGATGAGGGGGGAAATATAGTGTCCAGAACTAAGGATAATGCTGAGGTACTTAATGCCTTCTTTGCCTCAGTATTTAACAGCAAGGCCAGTTGTTCTCTGAGTGCCTAGACCTGAACTGGGTGACAGGGATGGAGAGCAGAATGAAGCCCCCATAGTCCAAGTGGAAATGGTCATTGACCTACTCCACCACTTAGATAAACACAGAAGTCTATGGGGCTGGAAGAGATCCACCCAAGGGTGCTGAGGGAGTTGGTGAAGTTGTCACTGAGCCACTTTCCATTATTTACCAGCAGTCCTGGCTAATCAGGGAGGTCCCAGTTGAATGGAGGTTAGCAAATGTGATGCCCATGTACAAGACATGGAATGATTTTGACCTTGGTAACAGGGAAGGCTGTGGAACAGAATATCTTAAATGCCATTATGCAGCACATACAGGACAACCAGGTGATCAGGCCCAGTCAGCATGGGTTTATGAAAGGCAGGTCCTGCTTGAATAATCAGATCTTCTTCTATGACAAGGTAACCTGCTTAGTGGCTAAGAGAAAGGCTGTGGGTATTGTACGCCTGGACTTTAGTAAAACTTTTGACACTGTTTCCCCATAGCATTCTCATGGATAAACTGTCTGCTTATGGCTTGGATTCGTGTATTCTTCTTTGGATAAAATTTGGCTGGATGGCCAGGCCCAAAGACTTGTGGAAAATGTTGTTAAATCCAGCTGGTGTCTTGTCACAAGTGTCATTCTCTAGGGCTTAGTGTTGGGGCCAGTTCTCTTATTTAATATCTTTACCAATGATCCTCATGAGAGGATCAAGGGCACTCTCAGCAAGTTTGCAGAGGACACCAAGTTGGATGGAAATGTTGATCTGCTTGAAGGTAGGGAGGCTTTATAGGGAGATATGGACAGGCTGGTTCGATGGTCTGATACCAGTAGTATGAGGTGCTGGATCCTGCACTTGAGTCACAACAACCCCATGCAACATTACAGGCGTGGGGACAAGTGACTGGAAAGCTTCCTAGTACAAAAGGACCTGGGGTGTTGTTTGACAGCTGGCTGTATATGAGCCAGTAATGTACCCATGTGGTCAAGATGGCCAACAGCATCCTGGTTTGTATCAGAAATAGTGCGGCCTGCAGGACTATAGATGTTATTTTAGCCCTGTACTCAGCACTGATGAGGCCACACCTCCAATACTGTGTTCAGTTTTGGGCCCTTCACTACAAGAAGGATATTGAGGTGCTGGAATGTATCCAAAGAAGGGCAACAAAGCTGGTCAGGTGTCCAGAGCACAAGTTTTATGTGGATTGACTGAAGGAACTGGGGTTGTTTAGCCTGAAGAAACAGAGGTTCAGGAGAAACTTTCTCAATCTCTACAGCTACCTGAAAGGAGACTGTGGTGAGGGGGAAATCAGTCTTTTCTCCCAAAATACAAATGATAGGACAAGAGGAAATAACATCAAGTTGTGGCAGGGGAGGTTTAGCTTGGATATTAGGAAAAAATTCTCAGCAGAAGTATTTGTGAAGCACTGGAACAGGCTGCTCAGGGAAGTGGTGGAGTCACCCTCCCTGGAGGGATTTAAAAGATGTGTAGATATAGCACTGAGTGACATAGTTTAGTGGTGAGTTGGCAGTGCTGGTTTAACAGTTGGACTTTATGATTTTGAAGGTCTCTTCTAACCAAAATGATTCCATGATCCTATAAGACTTATCTCAATATAACAGGAGCCTACAGTGGCTATGGTTCCAATTTACTTCAGTTAAGTTCCTAAAGTCAGTGAAAGCTGAACCTAGCTTAAGGTTCCCAGACGTTCTGAGACATATGTACAGATTCAGATGCAATAAAATTCTTCGAGTTACAACTCATTTTGAGTTTTGTTTTACTGAATAATTGATAAGTGTTGTTACATTTTTTTTCTAGAGAATCTCAAAGTACCTGTAAAATATCCAAAGCTACGTAAGAAAAAAGAATGAAAAAAAATGTGTGAATAGTCACGTACAATATACTTTGAAAAGATAAATCATTTTAAGAGATTTGTTATAACATGTTTTATATAATGCATTACAACATGTTTATCTGCAGGAGATTTTTTTTAGAGGCAAACTGGGAGAGGAGAATTCATAGTTGTAACTGATCATTTCTGATTAAATATTTCATATTAGAATTGTTTTGTAATAAATTTACACCTGAAAAGTGATTTTTCAGAGGTTTTAATGTTTTAAGTTAGAGGTGTTTCAAATGTACAGTGCATTAAGGAACTCAGGAACTTTGTTGTTTTGTAATGACGTCTTGAGTTCATAACAACAGCAAATGTGAATCAAGTTGTTTCCAAAAAAATATTCAGGTGAAGTACCATGATAATCAGTATTTTATGCCAACATTAAGTCAGAGCTTTATTCCCAGCTTCATGCCAGAGATGACTCTGATCTGTGAAAATGATGGTCCAGCTAGTGCATAGATTCTACCTTTCTATATAACAAATACTAACAGTGTTGCACTAACATTTTCAAACAGCAAATTGTATCCAAATATATAAAAGAAAATGTCTCAGAGTGATGTATGACAACATTCTGTTAAAGCAGAGGAACGCAATTCTTACTGATTAGAATAGACAGAATGCCTGAAATAGAACCTGAATCACTGGAACTGTTTGAATCTAGTATTACTGAACAGAAGAAATATATTCTTTACTTAGTAAAATGCATGCATTTATGCCCAATGAAGATATCTGCTATCAGAAAGCTCTTAAGGAAATAAGCTTAGTTTCCTGTACTAATATACTTTGCTGTCTGAAGAAATAGTGAAAGGGGATAACGGTCCTTGTGATTTCCTCTTTCAATGCTACTGAACTTTATGTTCAGAGAAAGGGTTAAAAGACTGTGCTGATGATACAGCACCATTCATTCACTAGAAATGCTATTATGATAGTATGAATCCAAAACAAATCTTCCAACCACAAAAAATACTTAGAGCTATTTACACCAGTGACATGATAGAGTCTGAATATGGACATACAGTATAACCTTCTTTTGCAAGAGCCCCTTAGAGATTTAATAGTCTCTGAAAACTTTTCCTCAGATGTGCTACTCCTCTAATATGTCACTGTTTTCTCAAAAACTGTGGGTCATTAGTTAACAGTAATATCCTTCAATGTAAGATTTTCAATTGTGTTCAAAGGCCTAGGCATTACAGACCAAAAAACCCCATGGGCTGTCTTCTTTCAAATAAGTTAAAAAGTTTTTGACCTTAATCAAAACCAACAACTGGGGAAAAGAAAAAAAAGCATAGATAAAACCTAACACTGGAAAACAGAATATATAAATACACAGACATACTGAAGTTGAACAAAAATTTAGGTTTAACTAGAATATGAATTTGCAAGTTGTTTAAAATTCTTGGTAAATTAAATTAGAATCATAGCAATCACAGAAATGTCTGGGTTGGAAGGGACCTCTAGAGGTCATCTAGTCCAACCCCCCTGCTGAGAACAGGGACATCCTCAAC
>JANHGN010021437.1:0-13168 GCA_024605025.1 Megaceryle maxima | reverse complement strand
TTTTTTTTTTAATGTTATGTTATTTAAAAGAAGGAATAATTTTTCTCTGCTTTCACTAGATATCAGTTCAAGCTTTCCAATTTTGCTGTTCAAATTAACATGACACTATGTAAAATCCTAAAGTTAAGAAAGATTTTGGTGAGTCAAAATTAAGAAGGAATTATTTCATGATCAGTTATCTCTAATATTTTTGCTATTGTTCACTAATGATATTCCAGAAGATGTACACCATTTGTTAATCCTTCATGATAATCCCAAATGTAATTGCTTTTTACTGGCAGAAAAGCCAGTTTGACTGGATTTTTTTTCAAATGTCTCTTAATTAACCTAGTATGCAGAGTATAAAGGCAGCTCCAGACCTACTGAGCCTTGCTTGAAATGGTAGATTATGAGTTACTGAGTAACAATTCCCTATATTGCATTTTTCACAGTTATTATCTTTCTCTTATTGTCATACATCTTTTTCTGTTGGTTAATGCAGAATCTAAAAATCTATATAAGAATAAAAAAATTAATTATTTATTCTTATCAAGTTTATAACAAGAGAGAAGTTACTTTTACAGAAAGTCCTATGCTGCAGATTGTTCTTTGATAATACAAAAAGGGGGGATGCATTTAAATAATGTGCTCATATCATTAGAAAGATTACATTCTAAGGGTGGTGCACCTACGGGGTCATCTGGGTTAACAGTTTTTTAGTTACTTCAGGTAAATATTGTGATTTGTAGTAATCTTAATTTTTTTTCCAGAATACTCCAACTTCCATAGTAAAGGGCCTAATAATTCTCATAAGTATAGTGTTTAATGCATTTTATGACATCCTGTATATAACTTGACATAATCCATCTTGAGTTATTTTGGCAGGCAACTTTGTTAGAAGTAGTTCTGTATTTACTACATAGCTGTTTCATGAGGTTTCCAAGAAAGAGTTATAAGCTTGACTGAATCATGACCTCTAAAATTTTATTGCCTATCTTTTCAGCTGTTTTAACTGGTACTTACCCCATAGGGGTGGACATTAAAAAGCAGATGCTTAATTATTCTTTTTTCTTACTTTTCTTGGCTTGGAAACTTCAAAGATAGTAGTAGAAAAGCAATTCATACAGAATAATGTAACAAATGCCATGTTGAATTTCTGATTTCTCTTCCCTTTTTTCAGTCCATTAATGATATAGAGTTATACGTATGGGTTATTGGACTCCAAAACAAACTGTTAATTTAACTATGAGGATATCAATAGGTACAATAGATAGGTACATTATGGTTCTTTTCCCCTAAGTACCTCACAGAATTTCCAGTTTTACAAAGTAAATAAAATTAGTGGGAATTGACTGCCTGTTTTTCTGCTGTTAATTTGCAGCTATTGTTCTTCTCAAGCAAGTACATAAATACATAGAAGAGGGCTTTATGTCTTATAAAAAATCCTGGTAGATTTTGTAGATTCTAAATTTTTTTTAAAGCTTTTTCCATTATGTTCTTTGCACTGTTCAAAGGTAAATAATGTAATGGTTTTGGTTTTGGTTTTTAGTGGTTTTTTTTAGTTTTTGGTTTTGTTTTTTTTTTTTTAGTTTTGGTTGGTTGGGTTTTTTTTGTGGTGTTTTGTTTTTCCCATAGCTATGTGCTTAACGACTGCTAATTAATTCCAGGCATAGCAGAAATCATTGAAAATATTTATCGGCTGAATACTTTTTACAATTTATGATGTCAAATTCAATGGAAACATTATAATTGAGAAAGAGATAACACTGATCTATCCTGAGTATTTTAAGATGGCAACAGTATCTCCACGATTTGACCACTGCATTGCCTTATATTAGAATATTGAGCAATTGACATATTTGACATTTTCTGCTTTTTTAAAGTGAGTGGAATGATTAGTACTCTTGTAGCCACTAGTGGGAGTGCAACAGCTATTAAGAACCTGACAAGTACAAGTTAGGTGTTATGCCTTAGCTAATTGATTACTTGTTATTTTTAAATGGTTTAAACCATTTTAAACTATTTGATTTTCAACAATAAAATTCTGACACATTGAAATGTCTAAAGTTAACTTCAAAACTGAAATTACAGTGATCTACAGTATCTCCTCTTTATGTAATTTACATAGCTTTTTATTAACCCTTTTCCACAACTGCATTCAGAAACACACCTATATGGCTCTGGATGCCAGTTTTACCATATTTGAATGGACAGCAAGCTATTGGTATATATGTTTCTTTGCATTCAGAAATTTAAGATGTTTAATTAATTTATAAATTTGGAATAAAAAAATAACTGCAGATTTCGAAGAGAAGTGCTGAGACCTCATAAAATAGTAAATAATGCCTTCCATTGTAATTTTATTTCAGATAAGCTTAAATAGAATTTAAAAGGTAATGTATCTGAACGTAGTTAGGGGTGAATTATATTGAATTTATATATATGAATATATATATGAATTATGAATCCCTCCAGATTCATCTGCCTATGCTGAGTAGATGCTTGACACAACTGCCCACAGAGAACACTGACACTTTGTACTGCCAGGCACTGTAAAGAAACCTTAACATGAATGTGAACCAGGTGTTTACTTTCCTGTTGATACAGATGCAGAAAATAGGGAGTATTTTGTTTCCTAAAGGTACACTGTTCCCCTCCTTTTCAAGATTTAGCGTGATCTGATTCTAGCATATATGTGAAATATAGGAAGAATCCATCAAAACCAGGCATTTTGAGATCAGCAGAAATCTGTGCACATTATATTTACCATAAATGAGTAAAACACTATTTCCTCTGCCTAATAAAACTAAAATATTTACCAGTTGTTTTCCTGGTGGAATAAGAAGCTCAAGTTAAACCCCATGAAGAATGAAAGAGAAACTAGAATTTAAATTACCTAACGAAATCTCTTATACAAGTTCTGTATGCTCTATATCATACACCTCATGCATAGTCAAAAAAATCACTGAACAAGGCTGCAATTGTTATCTTGCAAATATATAATACAAGTCCCAAAGTTACAAAGGGAAAGTGCCATTTCAAATGTTCATGTTTGCTTCTTTTAATTTTAACTCAGGAATAATTCCAATACATAGTAGAAGCCAGAAGGAAAAGAAAAATATCAACAAAACTTGTACAAGACATTGTAATATAAAATAGAATACATGAAAGAGCTTCTGATCACCCTATGCAGCACCCAGGTTAATACCTCTAGCAGATGTCCTGATCTCTGTTGTTGAAGCTTTTAACTAATTTTAATTAAATAAAATCTTCAGTGTACCAGGATGGTTATGACTAGTATATGAATAAAAGAAATAAACAACAAAGACTAGCATATGGTTGAAGGCACATACATCATGCGATTTTTGTAATATCAATTTTTTAATCTATTTTAACATTCATGAGCAGTAAAAGACCTTAAAACTGAAATAGAATTGTCTCACTGGACTTGAAATTTTGACTGTTTATGAAGGTTCTTTCTTTCTACTATTTTTTCCATGGCTCAAGTATATTAAAAAATTTAAAAAAAAGATTAAAATAAAATAACAAAACAAAACAAAACAAAAAAAAACAACCCACCACTTTAGGTCTTAATTGTCATATGCACAATCTGCAAAGTTTAAATGGACCCTGTGGATTTTGGTCCAAAACCAAATCAATCAGTTACAAGGTATTTTTCTTTTCTGTTAGATGTTCTCCTGCAATATTTGCATAAATGTAACCATGCTGTCCGTCTTTTAACTTTCACTCAATTAATTATGCTCCCAGCCCCCTGCTGATGGACAAAAATGAGACTTCATCTGCAAATAGCTTCAGCAGTTTACAGCTTATTAAATGCCAAAATCTAGTTAAGACAGTTTGAGAATTCTCATGTCAGACATTTCAACATGCCAGTTTTAACACAAAACTCTTATTAAAAGGAAAAAGTGAGCCCACTACCCCAAGACAAGGGGAAGAAAATGCAATAGAATAAAGGTAATGGACAGATAAGAATTTTCTATAAATTATGTACTTAGCATATGTGGCACAGCCTGAGTATGTTTTAATTGGTTTCCCTAATAATGAAAAAAAAACGGTAAAGACTATCAGTTGACAGCAAAATGGTGCCTACAAACTGCAAACAGCTTTGGTCTACTGTATCACCTATTATAATTTTTATGGAAGTCTGAACAAACCATGAAATAAGGAGATTACATACTAAAGCATTCTTAAAAAATAACTTTTCTATGACTTTTTTGGACAGGTTTTACATTTTCCATCAAGCATCTGGTGCTTTCATTTTTCAGCACATAGTGTTCTGGTATACTTTATACCATGCTGGGCTGATTCTTGATTTAAGACAGAAACAGAAAAGCAATACGTTATACAGGAAAACTGAATGTGCCATGTTCCAAAATAAATTCAATATATAGTTTAATGCTATAACCATGACCAGATCACTTAACCTGCTTAGACTTTAAGCAATCTCTCTTTAAAACCAAGATCTCATTGAAAGATAAATGTTATGTCTGAATGTCATTTTCTCATCTTGAATGAATTATGAAAACAGTGCTAACAAAATTTCTCTTCAATATTACAAACTACATTTAATTGTTTCCATTGATTTTTGTTCTTAGCTTATAAACATTCCTTTAACTGTCTGTTAGTGAAATACATATAAAGCTGTCAGTCAAAAAAACCCCAAACCCAAAACCAAACATAAACTTTAAAATATATTATTTCAGTTGTGAACAATATAATTTCCTTTTTTTTTTTTTTTTTTGAGGGCAAAGAATAATACCCAAGATAAAATAGAAAGATGTATTATTTTTCCTAAAAATTTCTGACTTATTATCTGGTTCATCGTAACATATTTTGTCATTTTTGTTGTCTCATGTTATAAACTAAAGTGACTGAGCTGAATATGACTTGACAATTTATGACAGAAATGTCAGGAATTAAGATAAAGATATATAACTCATGTCCACTGATATAGTAATTCCAAGATCTCTTATAAAATGCTTAGATTTTTTCATGTTTAATGTAATGGACAAAAATTACAGTGTATAATATTGTATCAGTTTCCCATATGAATATTATGTTTAATTTCTGAACATTTATTTCAAAATAGTATACACTGATGATCTCATCATGTTGAAGTACAGTAAAATTTGGTGACCTACACTAAGAGATGCGTTCCTCAACAAGCAGACCCAAAACGTGTGCTGTTTCACGTTGAATGTCCCTTGAAAACCTGTTGCCTGTAGTCCAAATTCCCACTGTTTTGGTGAGAAAGTCTCAGCCTTCTCCTTTGCATCTTCAAGCAGACTCCTCTCACAGTCAGAATAGAAGACACACATTAAATATGTTCCTGTTTTACATGATTCTATTGTTGCTAAACTGCCCCACAGTGTTTAAAATATCATAAAAGACATGGAGAAAAGACATGGAGGACTGTCAATCTTCCATTATAATGTATCTCCTTTATTACATGTCTCAAAGATGTTGCTTTTTTTTTGTTGATGTTGCCAGCTTCTTTTAGGTATAATGGTGGAAGCAGGTACTGAGGACATTTTTTTAGAGATAGGAATGGCCCTATAGCTGACCTGTTAGAGAGTGGTTGACCATCACTGCTTCTAAACATTATAGAAAAAAAAGGTACAGAAATAATTGGAGAAGTGGTTAAAAGAGAGATTGAGTCTAACATGACTAGTAGAGTATCTTCAGGCAACACAATAAAAGACTGGACTCAGGATGTAATTAAGAGTGACAGAAAAAGAGTGGGGGTGGTGGTAGCGGTGCAGAGGGCTCAGAAGGAAAGATAAAGTGGTCATTTTCCTGACATCTGTGTTAATTCACAAGTGGCATATAAAGGAAAACTATGTTTGCACTTCTGCATTTCAGTGTTTTAGCATTGTGGTAGACAGTATGCCCTGAAAAGTCTTGTCCTCCTTTCTAGATAGTGACATTGTGTTCTGCTGCATGCATTCCACCTCTTTTTCAGTATTGTCATAGATGGACCATTTCTAGGTATGATACGGTAGGTTATGCTCTGCCAATCAGTGTGCCAATTAATGCCAGTTACGGAGTTATGTTTTGTGAGATGAATATTCCTGGAGCCTATGAATGGCAGAAAGTACTGGAGGGCAGCACTGGAAATATTATCATGTTTGGCATAGTGTAAAAATAGGACTACCTTGAATGTTTGTTAACCTGTTTTTCAAACATTTTCAAGGAGACTGTGATTTCTGATTAAGTTGATTTGGGTTTTGACCAAATTTTCAATCAGAATAATAGTTATGAAGAAGATTCATTGAGGTCCAGAAAAAGAAATGAACACTGAAATATTAAAAATACTTTTCTCTTGCCAGACACCGATGCCCAGCAGTAATTTCTGTCAGATAAAGTGGAGTATTCTGTCAAGAATGAAATGTAATAGGATTGAGGTAACTCTCAAGTTGGGAAAGCAGGAATAACAAATCAAGATATAATAAAGGGAGTTGATTATTATTATTTTTTTTAATAAAACAACTCCAAAGGAAAATCGGTAGCACATTGCAGTTTTCCTTTTATATTTCATGTATGAGATTATGTGGTACAAGTATAAGCCTTACCTCAAACTAGGAGATTTTCTCTATGTCATTCCACCTAATTGCTGTGTGGAATATGACATATCAGATTTAATACCATAAATATAATTTACTTTATCCTATTCATTATTATTTGGATTTATGAAATAAATTGGGTGTGGGGGGGATGTTTCTGGCTGTGGAAGATCATATGAATTCTCCATTTTCCCAGGAATATTTTTTATTTACTTTACACAGGGAGTACCACAAGTATTTTGGCTGGTGTGTTTGAATTAATTTTTGCATAGTTTGCTACTGCAGGAACAAAGTATGTGAATTTTATTTTAGCTTTGATATTTTTTCTTCTATAGTGAAAAATTGATCTTACATATATCACTAGATGGAATCAGATAAAGAGAAAACTTTTATTTAATTGTAGAGAAAGGACAATAGAATTTAGTTCATAACAACTTTTTTTTTTTTTTTTAGCAATTTTCATTATTTTGAGGATCACGTAAGCCCTAGAATACAGCAACTGCATGTTATGAAAAAAATCTATTAATCATAAAAATATTTTTCTCACTTGGATTTCAATAAGGCACAGCACTGTAGAATTATGTAAACATGGAAAATGTTTCCACCTGTAGCATGAATGTTAGAAACTTGATTGTTATTACAGAAGTAGCAAAGTTAGCAGTAACACATGCTGTATTGCTATTAAAAGTTCTCCAAATGCTCTTTCTTTAGTGCTCTGACTATAATTTATTCAAAGCAGAGATATATGCTTCATTAGTTGTAGAGGTGTTGGCACTTGCTGCTTTATAGCCAGAAAGAAATAATAGACTATAAAGAACAAGAATGTGTAAAGGAATGAAAACTAGTAATCAAATGTTTATACACGAATACAAACCACAATAAAGATACACATATACCTGTTTTTAAACATGTGTGTACACTCTTTATGTAGAAAGCCTCCAGAATGGGGATATGTCTATTTTCAAATGTTCATGTTTCATTAAAATGTTAGACATCATGAGGATATAAGATATAAACAGATGCCAATTTTATATTTTGAACAGAACTGATAAACCATTCTGTGAATACTATAGTCTGGGACCGACAATAAGGAACTGAAACTGTTTAGACATTTATTATGCAGTATGCTTTCAAAAAGAGCAGCTTGCTTTTATAAATTATTATAAATTCATGACCTAACTGTATTTTGATTATACCTTCTTTAGTGTAGAAGTGGTTAAAACACATTCTTAGGCACTGAATGAGTCTTTTCATCACCTTTACTTTGTTAGCATATACAATGACTAACTAAACCCTGTAGAAATCTGGATAGGCAGCACTGATGATATTAGGTTTTACTTACATTTTGAACTAATAGAAAACTAATCAAGAAGGGGCCCCATATGGAAAGGAATGTACCAATACAAATATACTGTTGCTTCCACTCTGAGATGCATGCAGTGGAGAGGTAATACAGAACAAAAAAAGGAGGAAGAGGAAGGGGGAAAGGGAAGGGGAAGAGAAAACAAAGGCAAACCTGAAAATGAAGGTGAAGGCAAAGGTAGGAAAAGAAGCATCATAGAAAAGTAGTTGGTAGAATTCAGGGAAGAGAAGGTATGAGGCCAAGTAAGGAGAAAGACAAACTAATTACAAAGAAAAGAGTGGGAAAAGTTTTAGGCAAAATGCTACTTAGCAAAGAGTATAGAAAATCTGGTAAAATTACTGAAATACTATGAAACAAGGGTTTGTGTACTTGAGCTTTAAACAATATAGTGTAGTAGGGTGTCCTGGTTTCAGGGGCATCTTATGTGTAATTCATCTGACCTATGTTAGAGTAGGTTCCTTGGTAAAAAATGTATACAAGAATTTATCAATTGCCCCACCAGTTACCCTTCTAAATCAACATGGTTTTTTTTTCTGAAAAACAGAAATTTTTTTCAACTCTATCTCATAAACAATCTTTTTAATTCAGACCTGTTAAATTGTTCAGTAGACTCCTGGACTGAGGGTCTCAAAATGTTCTTCATAGATGTACACAGAATCATAGGATCATAGAATCATAGAATGTATTGGTTTGGAAGGGACATCTAAAGGTCATGTAGTCCAACCCCTCTGCAATAAGCAGGGACATCTCCAACTAGGTCAGGCTGCTCAGAGCCTCATCAAGCCTGGCCTTGAATGTCTCCAGGGATGGGCCCTCCACCATCTCTCTGGGCCACTTATTCCAGTAATCTATCACCCTCATATTAATTTCATTTACTAATACCCACCAGTCTTTTTCCAAAGGACTGCTCTCTAGCATGTCCTCTCCTAGCCTATATTGATAATGCTGGTTGCCCCTGCCCAGGTGTAGGACCCTGCGCTTGGCCTTGTTGAACCTTATGAGGTTCCCCTGAGCCCACCTCTCTAGCCTGTCCAGGTCCCTCTGGGTGGCATCCCATCCCTCTGGCATACCAACTGCACCACCCAGCTTAGTATTGTCAGCAAACTTGCTGAGGGTGCACTCAGTGCCACTGTCTGTCATTAATGAAGATATTAAAGCACACTGGTCCCAGTAAGGACCCTTGAGGGACACCCCTTGTCACATTTTCCCATCTAGACATTGAGCCATTGACCACTACTCTCTGGGTGCGACCGTCCAGCCAATTTCTTAACCACTGAACAGCCAACCCATGAAACCCATATTTCTCCAACTTAGAAAGGAGGATGTTTTGGGGGACAACACCTAGGTATTCACCCTAGTTCTCCTCAGAAATGGGTTTGTGGTTTAATGCTCTTAGTCATTTGCAAATAAGCCTGCAGGAAAATACAGTTCATGAATCTGTATGTCTAGAATTTCTTCACTGAGTGGTCCTGTATTAAAGTTGTAGATGTGTAATACCAGTTTGCAGGTGTTGTTTTCTCAGAAACCTGGAACAAGTCAAAAATCGCATCATTTTTTAGTTCCTAACAACTCCTTCCCACTCCACAATTGTTAATGTATCATGAGTGATATATCCAAAACCCCTGGCTTTGGACATTAGGCTATGCCTGAGATTTTTCAGACAGTCAAATCCTCTTTGGATTTTAGTGTCAGTCACCAGTTTTGACAGCTTCAAAATCTCTAGGATAAAATCTCTCAGAGATAGACTTCACTGGTAAATTTTGTACTTTTTCTTATTCTGCTGAAATGTAACTGCTTGAGCACATGTATTCCAAAGGAGCAGATGTTTTAAGAGTCACATTTTTAATCCCTCTTGCCCATGTTCTCATTTCAAATTATCTAAAAATTAGAAGCATGCAATTCATAACATCCAACTTCAGCTGTCTGAAAGTAAATCATGAGTATAAAATAGTCTCTTTGGATACTTAATGGAATCTACAGCTGGTAATTCAAAACATTCTGAAATAAAAGTCTAAAATACTCTCATTTTTCCCTCTGGTGACACCCAGTTCTTTTCATTGTTGTTTAAAAGTCAGAGTATAGGAGGTTAAGTATGACATTTAGTCCTGATACTTAATTTTTAGAAATTAATCCCATCTGTAATTCTGTATCTGCAAATGCTGCTATTGTAATTGAGAATTATTTTAAACACATTTTGCATGGATAAAAAGATCAGATGAGCAAGACAGCAGATAATCAGATAAAGCAGAGCTGAAGAGAGTATCATTTGTTTTCAGGTTAACAAATACATTTTTTTCCTCTTTATTATTTCCTAACAGTCTTTTCTCTGATCTTCTTACTTGCCTGTTAAATACTAAGATGGCTTCAGAGATATATGACAATTGCAGTTGTGAAGAAGCCTAGTGAAGCAAACATGAATGCAAATACTCATCTTAGTGACACTAATAATGGAATAAAATGCTAGTGAAGCCAAACATATATAACAGAATTTTATAATACACTTTGATTTTACATATGAGTATTTAAGGATAGGGTGTATAATGAATGTACTGAACACTTTACCTTGAAAATTTTTCTGGTTTTGTAATCTTAATGTTTCAGCTACTGATATCTGAAATAGTGCTGGCTGCTCCATGTTCTACCAAGCTTTCAATTAAATATTTCATCATAACATTAAAGAATAGTACTAGAATAAAAAGTGATTTTTTGTGTGTGTGTGTGTTTTGTTGTTGTTTTTGTTCTGTCTTGTTTGGTTTGTTTTCTTTTTTTTTTTTTTGGGGGGGGGGGGTTAGTTTTGGGACGACACACTAGCTTTTCAAGGCATTTTTAGACAGTGTTGTTAATTTTTAGCCAATACATTTCATCAGTCAACAAGTGCTGGGGACTGAATTGTCAGGTCTGATAAAATTCATTGTTGCAAGATGTGAAGGGTCAGAGCAAAGATACGTACCTTCTGCCAGCTGTCCCGTAGCAGACATACCCATCTGCAATATACACCTACAGTCTCTGCTATTATTTAGGGATTCACATTCTTAATGTGTATATCAATTTGCACAACAAAAGTGAAGGCACATGTGTGAAAGTGTTTTAACTACAGTGTTTAAATGAATCATTGCATGGTACATAGCATACATAGCTGGCTGTTAGTTATCTCAGTGCTCCAAAGTTTTGAAATAAAGACATGAACCATTCTTGTTAAATAAAGACTCTGAACTTGTGTTTGGAGGTGATTTAAGCTAACTTATTTTGGT
Organism: Megaceryle maxima; assembly: GCA_024605025.1. Lineage (NCBI taxonomy): Eukaryota > Metazoa > Chordata > Aves > Coraciiformes > Cerylidae > Megaceryle > Megaceryle maxima. The sequence continues at coordinate 1,991 of JANHGN010021437.1, read as the reverse complement.
TTGAATAGCAAGAACTTGCCCCTCCTATGGAGATGAGAGGTTGTATCTGCTGAAAAGGAGTAAGGAGAAGCGAGAGAGAGAGAGAGAGAGAGAAAGAAGGTAGCAAAGGACAGCTGAGAAATTCACCTTCTATTTAAGTTCTCTGAATATACACAAGGAGATTTTGGTGTGTTCTGTGTTCATGTATAATCAGATGTAAGATTTCCTACAACAGACAATGACAGTACTTGCCAAACAGTGAATAACACCCATCTCACTTCAGAACTGCAGACTGTTTATTCCATATCTAGACAAGAGGTGGTAGTGTGTTTTTAAATAAGTGGCCCACTAACGTATTTAAACACATAACATGTGAGCTCCATTGCCAGGGTCTAACATCTACTGGAGTGCATGGCATGGCACGTAAATAGATGTCTACAAGTCTGTGCAGCCAAGAGGTTATTATGCACTCCTACTGAAGTCAGCTTTTCCAGAGTCAAACACTTAAAAGTCATTTTTTCTACAGTTCATGGAATAGTATGATATATCACAGAATCATAGAATGGCAGGGGTTGAAGGGACCTCTGGAGATCATCGAGTCCACCCTCCCTGCTAATGCAGGAACACCCAGCGCAGGCCACACAGGAACAGATCCAGGCAGGTCTTGAAATTCTCGAGAGGAGACTCTACAGCCTCTCTGGGCAGCCCGTTCCAGGCTCTGTCACTCTCACCGTGAAGTTTTTCCTCATGTTGAGGTGGAACTTCCAGTGTTTCCCCTTTCTACCATTACCTCTTGTCCAAGACTCCTTGTCTTGAAAAGAGACTGTCCCCTTCTACTTGACACCCACCCTTCAGATATTTGTAAACATTGGTAAGATCCCCTCTCAGTCTTCTCTTCTACAGGCTAAACAGCCTCAGGGCTCTCAGCCCTTCTGTATTCTAATTCTAAAGTCATTAGATGCTGAAAAAGACCTGCAAAACAAAAAAGATTAAAAAAACAGTTCAGTAGTTAAAGTGGGTTGAAATAGTAGTACAAAGCATAAATGCCTTTAGAGAGAAGTTTGTTTATTCTGTTTATCCTATCTCACCTGAAAAATAAACACCAAAACAGGCTTTGATGTGAAGGATTTTTTTTTTTGTCTGATTTATTGTCTAATTATTTTATTTTAATCTGAATTAAACTAAAATTAATTTTATTAAAAATTAGTATGTTTCCAGGACCTACAGCTGTACAGGGGAGTGATGTTCTTATAACTACAGTCACTAATGCAGTTAATTGACATTCCTGACAAGGGTGCTGATTTCATAGAGCAATTGCAAGAAACTTTCTCAGCAGCCAGGATTCCTCTGAGTTTGTGGCCAAATTTCTCTTGAATTCTGTACAGAGGGGGCAACTTGGATCAGAGACACAGACAAAAAAGAGGGGTGCCTTTCCCTCTTGGGTCTTACCTGCAAAGGGATGAAGAAGAAGCTGTGTGCTTCAGTGACTGGACTAAGGGGCTTCTGAGAATGAGAATGTAAATGCTGGTACTTCAGAAGCTTGAGATGCAAATCAGTTCCACTTGGACAGTTCTTAGATAACTAAATTCACCAAAATAGACAGTTGAAATTTTGATATTCCAGTTGGTCCCTTTCCTGTAAAGAGGTCTTCCTGTGACTGCATCAGTGGACAGACAAGGGATGATGGATGTGATCTGTCTGGACTTCTGCAAGGCCTTTGACACGGTCCTCCACAACATCCCACTCACCAAGTTGGAGAGCTACGGATTTAATGGGTGGACTGTTCAGTAGATAAGGAATTGGATGGATGGCTGCATCCAGAGGGTACTGGTCAATGACTCAAAGTCCAGATGGAGATCAGTGACAAGTGGTGTCCCTCAGGGGTCCATACTGGCACTTGTATTGTTTATCATTTTTATCAACAACATAGACATAGGGATCGAGTGCACCATCAGCAAGTTTGCAGATGACACCAAGCTGAGTGGTGCTGTTGATACACCAGAGGGATGGGA
>JANHGN010021436.1:0-13284 GCA_024605025.1 Megaceryle maxima | reverse complement strand
GGAAAGGAAAGGAAAGGAAAGGAAAGGAAAGGAAAGGAAAGGAAAGGAAAGGAAAGGAAAGGAAAGGAAAGGAGAAATGAAAAGAAAAAAAAAAACAACAGAAAAGAAAACAGAACAGAAAAAATAATCTGTTACTAAACTCACATCAAATTCGGTCCTCCAGTCTTATTTTCAGTTCAACTTTAAATGACTTCTTGTGTTATCTCTATATAGTTCCTTTGTTCTATAGGGATGTTCTCTAATGCTTCATTGCATGTATTCTCCCTGCTTTTCTGAAGGAGTTTACAGTATAATATTAATCATGTATATCTTTAGATGTCCATATAACGTACATGTAAATTGAGCTGTTCATTTTAGGCTTCTATAATAGTTCATGATGAGAAATAGTCATTCTCAGATGTTATTTGTTTCAGCTGTCTATGATTAAATGAATCATGGTCAGAAGGTCCCTCAACAAACCACAAAGAGAATCCAGGCTTACTGGCTCAGATGTAGACAGCTGAGGTTCAATCCAGTCACACTCCAACCATTGTGGAGTGTTGTCTGGGATGTCCTTGTGCAGTTTGTCTGTCCTCCAGGTGCCACTCCAGAAGAGTCCTCTATTGATCCCATGTCATGTCTGACAGCTTGGTGTGGATGTTCTGGAGAAACAGAAGCTTTCACATGTCTCTAGATGAATTTATTAATAATAATCCTTCCTCAGATATCTATCTGTCAGATTTGAGCAGTTCTGTTGTAGTCAGTAGGAATTTGAGGTTTCACTTCAGTCGCCATTTGGATGCCTTTTGAACTGCTCTAGAGCATCTAAGGCATCTATGTAATCCTGTCATTTATGACACAAGGACTAAAAGAGATCCATGATCTCCTGGATAAAAATCTTGAAGTTAGCTGGGATATGTTACACCATGGAAAAGAGCATTAGATATTTATATCTGAATAACTGAATCAAGCCTTCAGTCAATAGGATCAATTCAGTTTATGCTATAGCAAACATGCACTTTTAGGCAGATTAAATGTGCTTTGATCCGCCCTGACTGCAGTGCAGGAGGCTTGTTTGTGCTGCCTAGATACACTAGGGGATTCCACATCATCTCTGGATGTCACTTTAGGTCTTTTATGTATCCTGTGATATATCTAGAAGTTTTGAATTAGATGCTTATGTTTCTGAATCAAGTCCTGAACTAAGCTACAGAAATCTGTTTATTTGAACAGGAGCCTAAACACCAGGCTTAGATGTAAACCCATATGGCTGACATGCAGAGCAGGCAAGATAAATTTCTGCTGAAGTTCGTTGAGATAAATTGCATCCCAGTTTCTACAAGTGATGAATCCTGCTGTGTCTGTCATGAATATATTGTTTGCATCACCTAGCACTCTACAGCCTTTATTGTGTCAATGTTCCCTACTGCTCTGGAAGATGGAACAATTCCTTCTCTGAAGATAAGAAGATCTTACATGATTAAGAGGACAGCAAGCAAGATAAAACAGCTAGGCAGCCTTGCTTCCTGCTGCAGCACAACATTTTTACCAAAACATGACACAAAACACCAACAAGGGAACAAACATAGCATACGATCAACAAAATAAAGCTGTATTATAAGAATTGTCCAAAATTGTCCAGTATTGTCCAAAAAGTAAATGGAAATCAGAAGTTTTGTTTTAATAAAAGAAAAGTTTTTAGAACAACTAAAAATGTTTTTGTCTCATAATTTTTTCCTTCATGAGAAATTTATGAATTTTGGAAGACATTTTAAATTAAAATATATCCTTAAACACAGTTTAAATAACTAAATCACCTGGAATCTCTATATGAGCCTATTTCACATTTTCATGTGCAAAGAATTTCCCATATTATATTTCTCTGTTGCTTTGGTACTGGGTAAAAAATCTTTCCTTTTTCTAAAACAAATCTACTCTTAGCTGTTACTAATATTATGTCATAAGCAAGTGCTCCCTTGAGCTGATGTCCTCTGTAGCTGAAAAGAATGACTATGAGTTTATATTTGTTTTCCCCAGGATATTTTTACATTAGAGAATTTTCACAATGTATGGGTTAAATTTCCTAATTATTTTGTGCCATTAGCACTTTCTCTCAACCTTCTTCATAACTCTTATTATCTTCCTGTTGAAGGGCAAATACAATCAACAAAGAGATAATTAAAATTCAAGAGAAATTAGGTATTGTGACAAAACAAAAATCTAGGCAGTAGCTGTGCTCAGAACTTATGCTGAAAGTCAAGAAATCAAGAACTGAATTAGAATTAAGAATAGGTAACTTAAAAACTGGATGACAGTCAGACAGATGGATGTGAGAAACTGAGAATGAACCAAAGCTAAAGCAAAGGAAATAAGAAAGGGATCAGAGTTAAGGCTAAAAGAAGTTTGGGCAGAACTTCAGACAAGTGGCATATTGAACAGAAACATCAACTGAAGGGGCTGATGCATATGCCAAATGCTGGGAGTAATCACTGGTCTAGAGGTAAAAAAAAAAAAAAAAAAAAAAATTAAAAGAGAGGGTTTCTTTGTAAGTTGGACCTTTCAGGAAAGGAGGAATTATGCAACTGTTTACAACAAGTAGAAGAAAAACACTGGGAAAGAAAAGATGTTTATAGCTCTTGTACTGTTTTGATGATTACAGCAGTCAGGATTCCTCTTGGTTCTTGAATGTGTTGGGGTTAAGGTACCCAGTGATAATAAGTTATTATTGAATTTATAAATAAATATTTTTCAGTTAAAAGAAATTTAAAAAAAAATTAAAAGTCACTCATTCCCAGAAAAAGAGGTCAAGCACACAAAGATATCTGTATGAAAACTGACTTACGTGTGTTAGCTTGGTATGAAAACTTGAAGAGGCTTTTTAAACTTTTCATCTGAATAACTATTTAATATTAAAAGTAAGATGTTTATACTGACCATGTTTTCTTGGAAAAATAATAGTTTACCATCTTAACAGAACACTGTAGACTATGTATTATGGTTTCATAATTACATGTTACAGTGACAGTCAACCAATGACCTGGTGACTGGTTATTGTAAAGCAAAATTATCACTAATAAATTATAACCATATACTGTTCCTTTTTCCTTAGATAAAGCATTTGGAAACAGAAATGAGTGATGAAGTTACAGCAGATTTATTGTCACAAAGATAATTTACCAGTGTTCTTCATTGTCTTTAACAAAATGTATACAGATAGTTTCATTTTGCAATAATACTAAGCATAAGTCAAAAGAAAAAGTAATTTTATCATTTTTACATATTCATTTTATTATTCTTATGTTTATTATCTACTTTGTAATTCACTAATGAATCTTGAAGAAGAGACTGTTGAAATTACATGGAAATTAAAAGATGTTTGGTTCAAGCTTTACAAGTGTCTTTCTAGTCCTGTGAAGAAGCCATACAGAATATATAACATCACAAATCTCACATCTCATTAAGTCAGTCATGATTTGAATTGTTAGACTGATGCCACACAGGTCAATGCCTAAGAGGAAGATGGAATTAGGCAGTTTTACAGATTGCTACTGGGCTTAAATACTTTCACAACAGGGCCAGAATCCTCCTTTTCCTTACATTATGTCTTCCTTCGTTATAATCTCTCCCTGAGTCCCAAGAGAAAAAAACCTCATCTTTGCTTGCTAACTAATCAGATTCTATCAATGCAATCAGGCTCTACTCCCCATAAATAGTACCTCAGAAAACATTTTTCCACTGTGCAGTGCTATTTCTGTGATTTGCTGTGTGCAATCTTATGTTATACTGTCTCGAGAGTGCTCAGATCAAATTGTTTTATGCATTTGGTTAATTTTCTAAAATGTAAGGTCAATATCTTACCACAACAGATTGTCCAAATATAGGTTTGAATAGAAAATTAAGCATACTCTTGGGATGACAAAATCTCATTCCTCTACAGCTTCTGTGACATGCACTTTTTTTCATTATATTTATATGATTATATGTGAGTTCATGTCAGGCTGTATATAACCCCCAAAATAGACTTTTTTTTCTTTCGACATATGATGAATATATCTGGAAATTACACAAGAGACGGTAAATCTGAAGGGGGAAGACACTTCTCAAGAAAACAACTTAATTACATATCAAAACTAATTAAGACACACCTGTCAACATTTGGGGTTTTTTATAAGAAATTTGGTGCAATGGATTTATTCCACTGTGGCAGCTCTCTGTAATGGTACTGCATTTCCCAACTGGAAAGTAAGGAATAAGTAGCTCAGGGATCAAGAAAACCATCTTGCACACAAGAGATTGCTTTTAGCTGATCATCTAACAGATTCATTTGCTTGTACTCTGGAAATTATCTGTTGGGGTTTTCTCTTTTTCCCAATATCCAGTCTAAATCTCCCATGTTATAACTTAAGGACATTTCCTCTTGTTCTATTGGTTGTTACTAGGGAGATGAGATCAACCCTTACATCATTACAACCTCCTTACAGGTACTTGTAGAGAGCGATAAGGTCTCCCTTCAGCCTCCTTTTCTTTAGACCAAACTCCAGTTCCCTCAGCTGCTATGCCCTGCATTAGCTCTGTTGCTCTTCTTTGGACACATTCCAGCAGCACAATGTCTTTCTTGTAGTGAGGGGCCCAAAACTGAACACATTATTTGAGGTGAAGCCTTATCAGTGCCAAGCAGAGGGGCATAATCACTCCCTTAGTCCTGCTGGCCACACTATTTCTGATACAACTCAACTTCTGATACAACTCACAAGTAGTATTGGTTCAGGTGCCAAGAATGAAATGCAAGTCTCCAATTCACCACTTATTAGTTCTTAGTAATTTCTGCTGGTTTTTTGTTATTACAGTGTTTTGGCTTTTCTGTGAATCCTTGTAAAATTGCACCATCTCTTCACTCAGTAGCCACATTGACTTAGGTGCTGTATCAAAGTGATATTGTTGCCATGACACAACATACATCCAAACTGTACAAAGGAATGAGAAAATTCACAGACCTCTTCATCTTTGAAGGACAGTGACTTTTAAACTCTGCTGTTTTCTTCATTCAGAGAGGATTCAGGAAATGCTGCTGATTGGTAGTTTTTTTATGTGATGAATTCAAAGGCCCCTGCTCCAGCTTCTTGACCAATGCTGCTGCTACTGACAGAGGCTTCTGAAAGAAGATGCCTTAAACTGCACTCAAGTATTTCTACTAATAGAAAGAATGTCATGTGTTCTTATTTCTTCAGAAGTGTCAAGCTTGGAGAAAGATTCAACTCTGGACTGTGATAGAAAATTAAATACTAGAGCTCAGTTTAGTTGCATAAAGGAAAAGGAAGAGCCATACCCTACGAAAAAGTTCCCAGTCTGCTGCTCAAGAATGGACTCCCATAGATGCTGTTGAAATATCTACCAGCCCATGAAGATTATTTTCATTTTACAAGATATGACAGCAGGTGTCTAGTCTTAGGCAATTCAGTTCAGCCTCTAGTCAAAGTAATGAATGAAGCTTCGAGAGCTAAGTAGAGGTATTGGTTTGGAGAGATGCTTGATGTTATCAAAGTCTAAAAAACTCAGTTAAGAACAATAATAATTTGTAAGATTTTTTGGTGAAGTAAGCAAAAAGGCAAGAAAGCAAGAAACATTTTTTTCTTGTTTTCCAGCATTGTATATATGCTCATAGCAAGGTGGAAAAAAAAGAGATTCTCTGATGTGATAATAAATGTGTAAAATTCCATGTGGAATGAAGCACAGAATCAGTCCTTTTTTCTTGTATTTTCTTCACCAAATATTCAATAGAAAATAATTTAATTGACATCTTAAAACCATCTCTGATGTTGCTACTTGTCCTTGTGCATTATGACACATGGGCCCAAATCTGTGGTTCTTAATTGAGCAGAACTGCCATTGAAAACAACAGGATTTCATTTCATCAAGGACTGAAAAATATGTCCCCATGTGTGCACTTCTTTGTTCATGGTTAGTCAGACACTAAGTCATGCAAAAGCTCTTTTTAATTACATATTCAGATGGTGACATAATTTGTTGGAACAATCAATATCTGGTTTGATTCCTGAAGGTGAGACTTTCCAAATGATACCACTGTCATACTTTAAAATATAAAACCTTGAGAATACTTTTCAGTAGATTATTAATATTTATTATTACTTGCATTCAAATAAACAGAAAATAAGAAAAAAATTATACATTATGTCTCTTTTGAGTTTGTCATAATTCTTAAAATATTTGAAATACAACATGACTATTTTCAATATAGTTAAAACAAACAGATATGCTTCATAAGAAAACTAGATACTGCCACCACAGAAAAGTGATACCTAGTACTATGTAAAATATAGATACATGTTCAATAAACAGGCAGAGACTTTTCATGAATGAATTTTTTTTTTATAATCATCAGTTCACTAATGAAAGAGAGGGGGACAATCTGAAGAAAGTGTCTACGAAGGAACAGGAGCACATAGGCAGTGACATTTCAACTGGGAAAAAGACAGGTGAGAAAAAGCTTTCAGCTTAATTTTTAAAAGAATGGTAAAAAAACCCACTTGACTTCATCATCAATTACTCCTCCTGACAGAACAAGCTCAACACTCCAGATTTAACTTAACATTTGGGTCAAAAGGGCAAATAATACACATTAAAATTTTAAGGCAGGAAATTAAAAAAAAAAGAATCAAAGGCATCAAGCAAACCAGGGGTAGTGTCCCACTAGACCTAGTCTTTACAAACAGGGAAGGGCTTGTGGAAGATGTGGTAGCTGGAGGTCGTCTGGGGCACAGTGACCATGATGTGATAGAATTTCCAATATGTGGTGAAGTTAGGAGGCCATCAGTAAAACCTCTACCTTGGACTTCTGGAGGGCTGACTTTGGTCTACTCAGGACGCTGGTTTGGAGAGTTCCTTGGGAAGCTGCCCTCTAAAGCAAAAAGGCCTGAGAAGGTTGGGCTTACTCTAAGAATGAAATTATGAAGGCGCAGAAGAAAGCTGTTCCTACGTGCTGAAAAATGAGCCAGCAGGGTAGAAGACCGGCCTGGCTGAGTATATCAACTTTGGAAGAAGGGGCAGGTGAACCAGGAAGCATTTAAGGACATTGCAAGGTCACGTAGAAAGAGAATTAGAGATGCAAAGGCTCAGTTGGAATTTAAGCTGGACAATTCTGTCAAGGATAATAAAAAGTGTTTTTATAAATACATTAATAACAAAAGGAGGGACAGGGAAAATCTCCATTTCTTACTGGATGAATGGGGGAACATAGTAACAAAAGACAAGGAAAAGACTGAGGTGCTCAATGCCTTCTTTGCCTCAGTTTTTAACAAAAAGACTGACTATCCTCAGGGCAACTGGGCTCCTGAGCTGGTAGGCGGGGAGGGGGAGCAGAATATCCCTTCTGCAATCCAGAAGGAAGTAATTAGTGACCTGCTGCACCACTTAGATCCTAACAAGTTTATGGGTCTGTATGGGATTCATCCTAAGGTGTTTGGGGAGCTGGCACAAGAGCTGGCTAAGCAACTCTCCATCATTTATCACCAGTCCTGGCTAACTGGGGAGGTCCCAGCTGACTGGAAGTTGTCCAATGTGACGCCCATCCACAAGAAGGGCCAGAGGAGGACCCAGAAAACTATAGGTCTGTCAGCCTGACCTTGGTGACTGGCAAGGTTATGGAGCAGATCATCCTGAGTGTCATCAATCATCACGTACAAGACAACCAGGGGTTCAGGCCCAGCCAGCATAGGTTTAGGAAAGGAAGGTCCTGCCTAATGAATTTGTTTTCATTCTATGACTGGGTGACCCATCTGGTAGACAAGGGGAAGGCTGTTGATGTGGTCTGCCTAGACTTCAGCAAAGACTTTGACGCAGTCTCCCACAGCATCCTCCTGGAAAAGATGGCAACCCATGGCTTGGACAGGTGCACCCTTCACTGGGTTAAAAACTGGCTGGAAGACTGGGCAGAGAGAGTGGTTGTGAATGGTGCCACATCCAGGTGGTGTCCAGTGACAAGTGGTGTCCTCCAGGGATCAGTACTGGGTCCAGTTCTGTTCAACATTTTTACTGATGACCTGGATGAGGGAATGGAGTGTACCATTAGTAAATTGTGGATAACACTAAGTTGGGGGGGCAGTGTCAATCTGCTGGAGGGTTGGGAGATGCTGCAGAGGGACCTGAAAAGGCTGAGTCAATGGGCTGAGGCCAGTAATATGAGGTTTAACAAGACCAAGCGTAGGGTCCTACACTTTGGCTACAGTAACCCCATGAAGTGCTACACACTGGGGGGTGAGTGGCTGGAAAGTGGCCTAGCAGAGAGGGACCTGGGAGTACTGGTGGATTACCAGCTGAACATGAGTTAACAGTGTGCCTTGGTGGCACGGAAAGCCAATGGCATCTGGGCTTGTATCAGCAATAGTGTGGCCAGCAGGTATAGGGATGTGATTCTCACCCTGCAGTCAGCACTGGTGAGGCCTCACCTCAAGTACTGTGTGCAGTCCTGGACCCCTCACTTCAAGAAGGACATTGAGGTGCTGGAGCATGTCCAGAGGAGAGCTATGAAATTGGTGAAGGGACTGGAGGGAAAGTCTTATGAGGAGAGGCTGAGGGAGCTGGGGTTGTTCAGCCTGGAGAAGAGGAGACTCAGGGGGGACATTATCAGTCTCTACAACTACCTGAAAGGAAGTTGTAGTCAGGTGGGGTTCAGGCTCTTCTCCCAGGCAACCAGTGACAGGACGAGAGGGCATGGCCTGAAGCTTCCTTATCCATAGTTGGTAAGTCCTGACAAAGCATATGCAAGTTTTAAATCTTGGCTTTGTTATACTCAGTAAAGTAGCATTCTTTGACCTCAGAAGATACCATTTTCCCCCTTTCTTTGAAAGGGTCATTAATATCTCCTTTTCTAGAATATTTATCAGTGATTCCCACTGCTGCAGCCTAACAGTTTCACCAAGGTTTTTCCTGAAGATTGTCACTGGTTCTAACTGTAATGTTTATTAGCCAGGGTAGTGAAGAGTTTGACTAAACTTTATCTGATGCTAAAGATGATTGAGAGGCAGCATCAGAACCATGATATGTATGGTACTTTTTATTAGTTGCTGACTTCCCTTCTACATACTGACATGTAAAACTGTAACACCACAGTTTAATTTTTGAAAGGAAAAGGTCTAAAAGCACTGCAAGCTATAAGTTATTTGATTCCACATCCAAAAAGTTGCATCTGCATGGGAAAATGAACAGCACAGGCATAAATTAAACTAATCCCTATACATAAAGTAAATGAAATCAATTACAGAAATTAGTAGACTCAAAGAGGAAGCACAGATCCATTGCATAGCTATGCACCCACCATTGTCTTCACAGCGAGCATGTGTACTAAAGTGGTGCCTAGAAAATGTTTGAACTGTACTGTTTCACAGTGAATGAACAGTTAATTTGTAGGAAATATACAGCCAAGATATAAATGCGTTTATGTGATTATACAGGTGACAGATGAATGCCATTCTCTTAAGTTCATGTTAACTGAAAAAGAAAGGCAGTGAGGAATAGGATATAAAACAGAGATATCTGACCAGTAAATCAAGCTTGCTCTGCCAGAGCTCAGGAAAAAACAGAACTGAAAATGTAGCAGATAAGCAACTCTCAGCAACACTGGGCTAAGTTAGGACATATTAGCTTGGGCTCAGTACAGCTCTGAAATTTTATCAGGAGGTCCTCTGTGGTGTTGATACAATTAAATTGTCTGCTCATAACACACCATCCAGTACTACCACATAATAGTCACCCATGAGAAGCACAGAGTGGGTCTTCAGCCTTCAGTAGATTGCCTTAAACTGATGTTAAATTCCCTTACAGTTTATGGGACATCCTCCTTATTCTACAAATGCAGTCGGTACTCTCTATAGTCAAGGTGAGAAAAAGCTTTCTGGGGCTGAGGGAGGGCAGTATTACATTAACATCACATGCTGATCTGAAGGAACGTTAAGCAACCAGCTTTATCTCACATAACTTTAACTTCCAAAAGATAATGCCTAGCCTTATCTCCTGTTCTAACCAATGAAGAAAGACAACCTGAAGAGGGCAACTCATTCCAGGTACCTAGTGTGTCACATAGGATGGGATGTATAGCTGGTATAATGTCTCTAAATCCACTGTTTATAGATGTAATTTAAATTAATGCCATCACATGGATCAATTTAGCACAGGTCTGAGCCCAAGCTCTAGACTATATAAAGGACTAGTTCAATTTTCAGCTGTCCTCAAGAACAGGGAAAAGCTAAAAGTGGCACCACACTTGTCATCTATCTATACAGATACACATCTGTGCATCTGGAAATTATGCCCTAGCTGTTTAAATTTGGTATGCTGTTCTTTACACTCACTGTGAAACCTCTCTGACTGTCATGTTAGGACTTGTCAGCTCAAGCTCTGAGCAAGGTTCTTTGCTTTGTAATTTTTATTGACTTCAGAATTCTGAAAGAGAAAAACATGCTAGTCTCATCTTTCACAGTGAGAAATTACTTATTCTCTGTATTTACTTTTTAAAATAAGTTTGCAGTAGGAAATTATAGTCAGAAATTGACTTCCACATTGCAGGAGACATCAGATAGACTCCCCAGAAAGCAAGATGAAAGCTGGAATAAAAATCTATGTAGACTAATTATATTTGTTATTGTCATTCTCAAAACATAAGGTCCGATTCTAATTGAATTTATTCCTATATATAAGAGATAAAATGCCAATGAGTTAAGTTATATGAACCATTTGTACCAGAGGATGGCAGGGACAGCACCTGTGGGTGTTGTGAGCAGGTGAATGATCAGCTCAGATGGGTGCAGGAGTGGGAAGAGTAACTGGAAAGGTTAAGAAGTATAATGGTGTGTGAAAGAGAGATGATTGGTGGAGCCACACCATAGGGAAAAGGCAACAACTAGAGAGAGGATCCCGAAGAAGCAGAGAATCCCCTCCCCTCTTGCCTCTGAGCAGAAGGAAGATGCCTAAGAGATGGGGGGAATGGGAGCAGATCCCTGTTCAGTGAGGCAGGCAAATCCCCTCCCAGCCTCCCTCACCTTCCCAGTTGCCCTTGCACAACAGGTATGGGGCTTTGGATCTTGAGGGCCAAACAAACAAGGATGGAGATGAAGGTCCATCCAGGGAGTTGCCCAGAGTAAGTGACTCACCCCCATACCTTAGGACTACTTTGATTAAGAGAAAAGGGAGGGTAACTGTTGTAGGTGATTCACTTTGAATGGAACAGAGGGCCCTGTATGTTGACCAGATCCATACCACATGGAAGTCTGATGCTTCTCTGGGGCCTGGGTTAGAGATGTTACCCACTATTAGTTATGCAGGTTGGTAGTGATGAAGTTATAGAGAGAAGTCCAAAAGCAATTAAAAAGAACTTCAGGACAATAGGGCTATTGACTAGAGGCTCAGGTGCACAGGTTGTGTTTTCCTCAGTCCCTCCAGTGGAAGGGAAGAATACAGAAAGAAAGAGGAAAACACACCTGATTAACACATGGCTCAGAGACTGGTGCCATTGATGGAATATTGGATTTTTTGATCATGAGGAAGTTTATATGGCACTGGGTCTGCTGGTGACAGATGGGGATCATTTGTCTCAAAAGGGGAAAAGGATCCTTATGAATGATTTAGAGGGGCTCATTGAAAGGGCTTTAGGTGTGAAGAGAGAAGGGCATAGAACCACACTCTCATGCCAATGTTGGGTGTAAAATTGATGGCCTGGTTCAAATGCACGCAGAATGGGCAACAAACAGGAGGATCTGGAAGCCACTGTGCAGCAGGACAACTATCACATAGTTGTCATCACAGAAACATATTTCTACATATGGTGGGGTGACTCTCATGACTGGAACACTGCAATAGATGGCTATGAGCTCTTCAGAAGGGAAGGGATAGACAAGGAAGGAGAGGTGGTGGGGTGGCTCTGTGTTTTAGGGAGTATTTGTATAGTGTAGAGCTCAACGACCATGATGGTGGTCAAATGTTTATGGTATGTATGAGGTTTAGTAAGACCAAGGGCTGGAGCCTGCGCTTTGGTCACAACAACCCCATGCAATGCTACAGGGTTGGGAATGAGTAGCTGGAAAGCTGCCTGGCAGAAAAGGACCTGGGGCTGCTGGTGGACAGCCAGCTGAAGATGAGCCAGCAGTGTGACCAGGTGGCCAGGAAGGCCAACAGCATCCTGGCCTTTATGAGAAATGGTGTGGCCAGCAGGAGAAGGGAAGTGATTCTGCCTCTGCACTCAGCACTGGTGAGACTGCACCTCAAGTACTGTCTCCAGTTTTGGGGACCACTGTATAAGACATTGAGGTGCTGGAACTGGTACAGTGGAGGGAAATAAAGCTGGTGAGGGGGTTGGAGAACATGTTTTATGAGGACAGGCTGTCCTGGAATTGTTTAGCCTGAAGAAGAGGAGACTGAGCTACCAGAAAGGAGGTCGTAGTGGGGCTGGTGTTGGCCTTTTCTCCCTAGTAACAACAAGACAAGATGAAATAGTCACAAGTTGCGCCAGGGGAAGTTAAGATTAGATATTATGAAGAATTTCTTTACTGAAATTGTAGTTAACTTCTTCGCTGAAAGGTTTGTTAAGCTTTGGAACAGGCTGCTCAGGGAAGTGGTGGAGTCACCATCCATGGAGGTGTTCAAAAAACAGGTGGATGTGGTGCTTTAGTGTTTCTTCTTCCCTGAATCTTCGCTTGAAGAGAACTTCTGGAATAGTTCCAGTACTAATAAAGTAAAAACTCTCAAATTGTCTCAACAGTGGTCTTAACTTCCCTAACTGCCAAATATTTGAATCTTCCAGTACATTTGATACCTATTCAACTGGATTAATGGCCGGCAAGAAATTATCTATTATTTATTATAAATCATAAATCTTTATTTTAAAGTCAGTTGAACAAACATTATTTAGTGGTAAACACATTTTATTTTTATTTCTTTTAAAAAGTATTAGTAAGTGTAAGGTATCACAGAATCACAGAATTGGGGGTCCTGGTGGACAGCAGGATGACCACCATGAGCCAGGAATGTGCCTTTGTGTCCAAGAAGGCCAATGGCATCCTGGGGTGTATTAGAAGGGGGGTGGTTAGTAGGTTGAGAGAGGTTCTCCTCACCCTCTACTTTGCCCTGGTGAGGCTACATCTGGAATATTGTGTGCCGCGGTCCTCAATCATGACAAGACGGGAAAGAACACCTTCACACCAATATGGTGAACATTCAATCCGTTTATTCTAACTGCGTCACTTACTTATATAGTGGTTACAATCTGATAACATGTATATCAACTACTCTTATTGGCGT
>JANHGN010021434.1:139234-150527 GCA_024605025.1 Megaceryle maxima | reverse complement strand
ATAAAGATAGAAGAAATTAGAAAAAAAACCAAAAAACCCCAAAAAACAAACCAAGAAACAAACCCACAAAACCCAACAATAATAATAATAATAATAAAATTCTCTGCTTATTCTTTCAGAAGGCAAGATTTTTATTGTTTTTTGTTTTCTTCATCTACTCTGGTCTGTGTATTGACAAAATATTATCCATTCCTTTCTTAATACATGTTTCCCTTTTATTTTCCAAATGACATCCTCTCCTCTTTGTCCTCATAAACTCCTTTTCTGCCTTTGGAGTCTTCAGAGCCATATAAGCTCTTATAATTTATAAGCATATAAGCACTTATATATACATATAAGTGTATTATGCACTGTGCTGATGAAATAGTGATGTTTCTGGTACAGCAGCATCTTGATACTTTTCTTTGTCTAAGCTGGAGGCTTACTGTAAGGATCTTGTGGGAGAACAGTAGACATCTGGTCAAAGGCTTACCCTTAACTTCCCGGCTCAACTCCCCGCCAAAAGACGGATTATGAGCATTATACCCTGTAATTCTAGGTTAATTTCTTTTCTATCAAATCCCATCAGTCTCCTTTGGGAATTTTACCTGAATGGAGATAGCCAGGGCATAACTGAAAATTAATATAAACACAGAAGTGGAAGCTCTGCAGCAGTGGAAAGGATACTGTGATATAATCTTCATACTTCTTCCTCAGTGTTTTAGATACTGTCTTCCCACTCATTCTTTCCTTTGTTAGTGAAAGTCTAGGAACTCCAAGTTAACCTGTAATTTGGCCCTGACTTATAGCAAGGAAGAACGCAGTAATGTACTAACTGTACTGCTTTTAGGTCACAAGTAACACAAACTCTACCATGTCAGAAAATCTTCTGCAAAACCAGATGTAGTAAACAAACACATTATTTTTAACTTTTAGACAATAGATCTAATTATTTGTTTGTCATCTCCGTATACTGGTGTGTGCTTTTTAAACATCATCAGAGATGTCCAAAGATCTCTTCATTATTACAGATGACACATAGACTAGATGTGAAGTCCAAAGCATTTAGATGACCTAGGAGGCCACCTCAGAGGAAAAAAAAACACAACATCTTTGAATGGTAACCAGACATGAGACAAGCTTCTGGGGACTTGGCCAGCCTGTCTGTGGCTGGTTGCTGTCAAACTTTATCAGTTTCATAAAGGAAGGAAGCAAAACCATGAATGTCTGGGAACCTGAATGAAGGTGAAATGAGAAGGTGCAAATAAAACCCACAGTGTTCTACACAGACTGGAAAAACACTCACTGGCTTGGTCCCTTCTGCTTACACACAATGATGACAGATGTAGGCTGATAACAATGTTAGAAGTAGTTCAGGATGCCAGTGCTAAATAGGTGATGTTCCCCGTAGTGTGGATAGTAGTGCTCTTGTGCCTGGGGTTTGCTTGCCTGTCAGGCAGTAAAAACCTGGCACTCATCAATGGTAGCCTGACTGTCAAAATTATTATCATTCACTGATGTAAAATACCCACTCTGCTCAGCTGTGCACAGTGGCTTTGGCCATGATGGCCCTCTCTAAACGTCACGTTCTCTGAGGCACAACATGTGAGTTCCTCCCACAGAACTCATTTAACCTTCTGGTTAGCATCTGATGGTGCTGTCAGTATAATTCTTACCTATAATTTTCTTGCATGTTTTAAATAGGCAATATTACCACCATTGCTGTAAGGGGTTCTTATGAGACTGATAAACCAGGAATAAGGGAGCTTTCCTCTAATCATGTGTCTTACTTCTTATGTCCTTCTAAACCTCCTTCCTAGCTATATTCCAACCCACATATGTTCTGGTTTTGAGGGTGAGATGATATCTTCTGGCATTATGCTCAAGAGACTCAGCACTGCAAATCTCCAGCAAGTGCCAGTGCAGAATCTTGGGTGCAGAATTACAAGATTGGTGGGGCCCTTTCAGCAGGAATGAATGAGAGAGATGAATTTACACCCGTTATTCAGAAAAGAAACCTTGCAAGAAAGAGAATGGTCATAGAAAATAGTCAAGAAAAAGAAAATTCCTCTACTTCTCTCATCTTTTGTTAAGCCAGGACACAAGTGGTAATACACCCAGGTTCTCTCAAGTAGAAGAGTGCGATTAGGAGTTACCTTTGCTCTGCTGGGACTTTTCATGCTGCAGTCCTGCGTGGCAATGGCAAATGATTTTACTCTGACAGGTATATTCAGTACCATCACATTTCTGCTCAGGAGACAGCAAGCAAGAGTTAGAAAGGATAAATACACTGATACAATTAGACAGGAAATACAACATTCAGTCATAGGACTGGAAATATGAGCCATATATTTGTAAAGAATTAATGATTCTTCAGTGAAAAAATAACACTAGAATTAAAAAATCATCATTGTTGCAGTCTTTATCTCCTGGTGCCATGTATAAAAGCAGGCACCAGTGGCTGAAAAAGGCAAAATGTGGATTTTTGCATTCCCAGTAGGCTGTATTTTCTGTGAGCCAAACAATCCTTATCAAATACACATTTTGGAACAGCAGAGGACTCTGGTCCTGAAACAGGAAAATCCAAGTTAAATTAATTGCTTGCTACAAAATTAAGCTACATTGGCACTAACAGACTTATAAATAAGAGGTAAGATTTTTTACATGGTTCACATCTGCATAACTTTGTTGCTCCATGAAAACACAGCAGCCTTTTCCATGTGTAAACATTCATTCAAAGAAAAGCCTTATGGCATCTTTCCCAAACTGATTCACTGTTTTGAATTCAGGGCACCATCTACTCTCACTCGGAGTGAGAGGGAAGAGTTCCATTTTTTTAACTGAAACTGGGTTAATTTCACAGACTATGCATCTCTCACTGTGCTGTGGTAGCACTGAAATGAACAAATAAAACATTTGTTCCTCATACATTTCAGCTGCTGTAGTTAAATTTTTATATAATTTCCCGTTTACCCCATATGAGGCAACTTCACAGCTGCAGAAAACTAGAATTGCAGGCAATATTGTTGTTTGAACTTAAGTGGTGCAGTGTTGGCATAGTACTAGTTACACATGCATGATGAATAATCAAAACCAAGGTCAGTGTGAAGACAGGGAGAAAAACCATGGGGCCACTAGCTGGTAAGTAACATTGAATTCCAGCAAGCCAGAAGAAATGGATTTCTTTCTTTCCTTCAGATTTTTGAAATGGTGGCATTTCCCTCCCCTCCCTTAAACATTATGGAATCACAGAATTACTGAGGCTGGAATAGACCTCCAAGATGATCAAGTCCAGCCTATGACCCAACACCATGACATTGGCTAGACCATGGCACTTTTTTTTTGTTTTGTTTTTAATTGTGGACTTTCAATCTGGGTGTGATCTTCAGTTTCAGAAACTGTTCAGCAGTTAGATATTTCCCCAGGAAGGCCAGTTAAGAAAAATGGTAGCCTAGTACAAATTGAGTCCTGAAACGCTGTATTCAAACATGAGTAATGAAGAACCATATCCTTCGCTGCCTGTGCTTCTTGTGTATATGCACAGAAGCCAGAGTCTGTGAAAGAAGAATTCCCAAGCTGGAGCTGCTACATCAAAGAGGCTGGCAAAAATATGAAGATCGCTTCTATGATTGTCTCATGTGGGAGAATCTTTATGCAGCATCATTCTACAAAGATCTTCCAATACCCAACACTAAGGCTTTGGACTACAATTAGGTTACCATCACTGGTTGTCTGCATTGTATCTTCTCTTAGTAACTGAGGTAGTAGCAAAGCTGTCTTTTGTTCTCTCTGTGACTTCCACAGTTCAGCTAAGCCTCTGATGTTTGCATTTTTCAGTCTGGGTCTGGTCTTTGCCATTGCTTTAATATCTCCATGTGCAGTAAACTGTGTAACATGACACTTAACTGATGCTTGATGGATCTTAAATCTGATGCTGTGATTCCTAGCTCCCACCTTAACTTCCTTACTCTAACACTGCATTATTTGTTGTTACAGAACAAAGATCCAAACCTACTATAAATCATACTAATTGTAAGAAACTTTTCATTAGAATTAAACATTTCTGCCAGCAGAAGGAGTGCATGAAGCGCTGTGACTTGCATGTAGACAAACTGGTTGGGATGTCATGCTACGTGGTCTTCTAAGCCTGGTTTGCTTGCAGTAAGAGTCAAGAGAAGTAAACACAGACTGAACAGCCAACCTGAAATCCACCACGTCAGCAGGTGAACCATCTAGCAGCCCTGGACCAGTGCTGCATTCTGCCATCTGTCCATGTAGGTGAAGCCTTATCATTGCTAAAATGATGGCCTCATCAGTTCTAATAAGAACATGAAGCATTTTATTAAGGAAGAATTTGCATCTCCTTAAAGAGCATGAACAAAGTAACCCCTCTAAGGGATCTCAAACTTTACAATAACAGTACATAATACAAATAATTCCAATAAATGTGATTTTCTGTGTGCATAGCATTTCCACAGGTAATATTGAAGTATTTGCAGCTGCTTCTGAATAGGAAAGGAGCAATGGAAAGACAGGTATGCTAGTAATCACTTTCCCAGAAAGACAGCTCTCAACATGGGTTCAGGCTCTGCTGAAAACTTTATTTTCCATGACAATTGGTTCTTGGCCTCCATGGGAACTCATAACAAAAGCTAAGGAATAGTGTTGCTGTGGTAAAGTTTTAGACGTGAGCTTAACTGCAGAGGAACACTGTTAATATCAAGCCATTCATGAGATAAGGAACCATGGATATAAATTTTTGCACTGTTATTCCTTCAAGCTGATATAATTTATCAGAAAACATAGTTTGTTTCTTTGGAGTCAGTGGTGTAAATCTGATTGTGACTCACATCATTTCTGAAGATTAACAAAGAAATTAAATTCCTGCAGATTTTTGAACACCTTTCCTGAACATTTTGCATCTGCCTAATTCTGAATGCTTTTTCTGGATAAGTTTTTTAATTTCAGTAAATCAGCATGCCCTGTGCTAGCTACCTGAAGATCTGAATTAGTTATTGCTAAGAAGTTACTTGCTTGTTTGTAGATAAGTACTGCTGCTTGGGAACATAAAGGAATATTGATTTAGGATGGAAACTCACAATGATTTCAGCATATAGCTCTTTTCTCTGCTCATTTACCTGCTCTATAACCCTCTCTGCTTACAGAGCTTGCTTCATCTTCATACCATGATGGGATGACCCATTTTCTGGACTAATTTTTCAGTGGTCATAGTCAAAGTGCATGATTCCTTTTATTTAATGAAGTCCTGCTGTATGAGGCAGGGGCAGATTTTTCCAGCTTGCAGTCAAAGAGCACCTTTGGAGCTATCATCAGCCCCATCATTGCTCCAAGCTGGGAGAAATGGACACAACCCAGCTGTGAGCAAGCTCCATCACCCACCTGAGGCATCCCCAGCAATGGGCCACACCGTGTGTGTGCTGCCTCTGGCTGCATCTCTGATGAGTGAGCTGACAGATGATGAAACCACCTCCAGTGACTGCTCTGAGGCAAGCTCCTGTTCTCCGAGCACTTATACATTCTTTTGTAAAAGTAAGTTTTAGAAAGAGAGAACTCTTATGCAACGCATCCTAGTGAGGTTTTGCATGCACAGAGCATTTTATTAACACCAGCTACCTGATCATTGCAGCCCTTCACCTTCCTCTGTCCAGGAAGGGCAGTCTTCTGCCTTTAGCTTGGAGGTTAAGTGGATGGGTTAGAACCACAGAAAGAGCAGCAACATATTTTATTTGGCCCCATACTACCTCTTAGGCTACTGAGTTGCCTCTCAGATGTCCAGGAGCCAAGCTAACTGTCCAGAGAAGCATCAGGTTTAGCTGCAGGCCTCCAGAGGCAGTCTGAAGAGGACATCGGTGGTCACTGGACCATCATATATGATCAAGCATCCTCTTGAAAAGAACAAGTATTCTGCTATTCCTTCATGTCTGCCCTGGAAGACATTTATTATCTCTCTTTTTCATCAGAAGCAACGAGCAAGATTTTCAGCCCAGGATATTACTTCTCATTGTTTTCCTCCACTTAGAGGAGCTCTCAGTGAAAAGTGCCCAGCTCCACTTTATCAGGAGTAACACCACCACAGATACTTTTATTTAAAAAGAATCTTCAGGAGAAGGACTATTCAGAGACATTAAATCTTGAGTACATGAGTCAGGGGCAGCTTTCTGTTTTACACACAGGTGACACCATGCAGCTGTTTTTTTTTTTTTTTTGTCAGGCCAGAGCCTGAAGCAATTGTCTGGGTGTCTATAATGTGGTTTGGATGCAACCCTGGTTCCCAGGAGGTGGTGTGGTGTGATAGGCCATGAGAGGACAATGTCACGGGGAGAGAGGTGGGAACCTGGTGTAGGATGAGGGACTGTGAGAAGTATCAGGGCGTGCATTAGTCTTTTCTGGTGTTTTACAAATGCTTACCTCTTAGTTTTGCAGGGCAGGCTGTCTACTTGGTCTGAACAGCAGTTTTCCACAGTTTGAAACTCACCAAGCTCTTGCCCTTGAAGTTGTAGCCTTTTTTTCTTATCAACAATGAGCAGGTTTTTCACTCACAGCTGCAGTGTTCTGTCACAAAGTATTAATCAAGGCTCTTCAAGAAACTGAAAAGCTTTGTGCCAGTTACAATTGTAACTTCAAAACTGTGAAGCTAAGAGAAAGGGACAGTTTTAGCCTCCCTCCTTGAAAATCCCCCTTTCAACCAGCCTGAAACCATGGCCTGTGAATGAGATGTGGAGTCATTACAAATCCTGCCCCTGATTGGTGAGCCATGGAACAGAGGTTCATAGCTCTAACCCTGAGCACTAGGCAAAAATAGCTGTGGTCCAGCACCCACATCTCTGCTGGCAAAGTGATGCCTTTGTGAAATATGGGAACAATCTGCTGCCCTTGTTGTATTTTTACCTTACACAGAAATATTCCTCCAATAGTATGGTTGCTTTTCAGAATAAAGAAGTTGTGATATTAAAGAAGACAAACATTCAGGACCAAGGGAGAGCAGACAGAAAAGAGGAAGAAGTGGAAATGGTGGAGAACATGAATTCAACAACAACATGCAAAAGTCCTCCAACCTAGACACTTGTTGCTTTGCAGGTGTCTCAAAAATTTCCTTGTCCTGGTTAAGTTTGTCCTGTAGAAGATGGTATGTCACTGGCCAAATCCTTTCATGTCTTACTTTCCTTTCTGGCTATAGGTGGCAAAACCTATTCCCAGAGGAGCATACCGTCAATATTAATGCTATTCTATTTCAGATGTGCTTCCATTTCATTTGGCTTGAGGTGACCTGGCTCCATACACAATACAAGAATTTTAAATGCAGTCATTCGTCTTGTGGATCCCCTTTGTTACTGTGGCTGTTGCCTGTGGTGCTGGCTGGGAATTTTTAAGGTTTATATCAACACTTAAGAGTAAAACCAGTGCTCTGCCAGCATCTCTTGAGACCTTTGTCCTCAGGACATGCCCATGTAGCTTCTTATATTTTGCAAGAGCTCTGCAGTGAAAATTAGAAAGATACAGTATTGTGTGTATAATTTTGCTGTGGCATTGGGAAAGTTAATGAACCGCCACCACAGGGAACGTGGTAGTCTAAATGTCTCCACGGGCAGGTTTTTCATGTAAATAAAGTGATCAGGAAAACTTTGGTTCTCCAATGAAGCTACTTTGTGAATTACAGAAAAAAACCTCGTAGGAATTTGTGTAGAGATAGCATCATCCTCAAGCAGTGTCTGAATACATGTTTGGCTATGTCTTTTTGGCTAAGCACCAGAAAGACATTTCTAGGCCATGTTAAAATGTACTTTTTGTGTTGTTTGGTCTACGGAGGAGCAATCGGGGAGCCTGGGAGCGGGGCTGTGCCGCCTTTGCAGCCGGTTTTTGTGTTCCTTCAGAGCCGGAGAGCCCCCTGGTGAGCTCCTCCGACCATTGCAGCTCCCCGGTGCCGGTGGAGGAGTTGAAATGGAGTTAATTCCCCTGTGTTTGTAATTCCTGGGTAACCAGGCCACGCTATATGATCACAGCCACGCTGTCAGAAGGTATGGGTCATTTTATTACTCGGCGTATTAAGGAAAAATATATGACCTGTCACAAAGGGACTGGGTTTTCCAGCTACTGCAGGAGCCCATCCACACACACAAACTGCACCTGAACAAGCTGATGGAAAGACATAAAGGCAAGTACAGGAGGGAGCTGCTGGCACCAGCCTGGGTCCTGCAAGCTGTTCCAGGCAGAGGGAGTCCGTCATCTCTACAAGCCTCAAGGTTACAGGTCCACAAAAGCACAAATTATTTATGCAAACAGATGACATCAAACTAGAGAATAGGTCTCTGCTGTCAGCTTCAGTGGTACACAGTTTCAGTGGGAACCCTCACTTTATATGCAAACTGTGAAGGATCTGGGCTTGGAGATGGGATTTCACTAAATTTTTTTTCTACTTCCAAACGCAAATGTGAGTTAATGTTGCAATTACTAATGAGTGTTTTGTGGCCCATTATGAAGCCTATTGTCCAAATTGCTCTGAATTACTAAAGTCTTACTGCTCCCAGGACACATTACAAAGAGTGGCTGGGAATTTCAAAGGAAACAGAGGTAATCATAGAATCATAGAATGGTAGGGGTTGGAAGGGACCTCTGGAGGTCATTAAGTCCAACCCCCCTTCCAGAGCAGGATCACCCAGGGCAGGCCACACAGGAACAGATCCAGGAGGGTCCTGAAAGTATCTAGAGAAGGAGATTCCCCAGCCTCTCTGGGCAGCCTCTTCCAGGCTCTGTCACCCTCACAGGAAAGAAGTTTTTCCTCATGTTGAGGTGGAACTTCCCGTGTTTCCCCTTGCTACCATTACCTCTCGTCCTATCACAGGCACCACTGAAAAGAGACTGGCCCCTTCTACTTGACACCCACCCTTCAGATATTTGTAAACACTGATAATATTTCCTCACAGTCTTGTCTTCTCCAGGCTCAACAGCCCCAGGGCTCTCAGCCTTTCCTCATCAGAGAGATGTTCCAGTCCCTTCATCATCTTTGTTTCTGAGCTGATTTATGGAGAACAAAAACTCTCACGTGCTGCTGCTGGAGATATGCTGGATGGCTGTGCTGGCACAGGAGAGCGCCTACGGTGCTGAATGACAGACAGTGTTACACCACAAAGACCAATGTCTCTCCAAGTTACCCTCTAGAGGGAGAGTGGGGCCTTAGCTCCATCCTAATGGTGCCAATCTTGTTGCCTAATCCTGTGTTCTCTCCCATCTCTCCCAGTAGGAGACCTGAGACCCATGAAAGGCTCTTGCCGTGTGGAACCAGGTACCACCTCCAGTAATGGGAAGAGAAATGGTAGGGGCTCCATGCAGAGAGCCATCTGAGTTTTTTAGTGTGATATGAGCTAGGACAGGCAATGCCTGGGTGCAGTGAGGGATGCTCCCTAAGGGTCGGGGAGATGGACCACAGCCCCAGAGCATGGCAAGAGGGATTGAGGGTCCTAGTTGGGCAGAAACAGGGCCCTGGAAAATGGGCAAGGGTTGGAAGAGGCTTTTCAGGGACATGAAAACCCATTAGTATCCACAGAGACTCTTGACAGCTTTCTCTTGATTTCATGTTGTTTTCTGAAGAGTTCACTTTCTTCCTACCTTTATCGCTGCAGGGAACAACATCTTCAGTTCTCTGTCCTTAATAAAGTCACAGAAAGATGGGGGCTAATCAATACCTGAATCTGATTAGCCATTTTTGATTTCCCTAAGAGTCTCAAGATGCAGGTATCTTTGCTGCTTCAGTTAAATATTATAGATTTAGAAGTTTTTTTCAGGTCATACATTTTATCACACAACCTTGAATTTCCAATAAATTAAATAAAAGCTCATGGGACATCAGTGAATTGCTAGAATAGCCCTATCTCTGTAGGAGCTGCTTTGTATGAGCAATTATAGAATAATCTCAAATTAATTATAGTAGGTGAAGCTCAAATAAATTATGTTGCTATTAACGCACTAGGTCCAATGACCTGGAAAAGTGACCCCCCTCTCTTCTATTAAAACTCTACAAGCAACACAGCTTCATTAGGTCAGTTAATTTCCATACACTTGTTAACAAAAAGACTTCACTGTGGGGGAGGAAAAATCAGTCTGAAAAAACTCAATCCCAAATTCAAGACTGTTAATTTATGGGCTGCTTCTCTGACATCAGTTTAACTAAACTTCATCTAGATTTATTTTTCTTTTCTTAGCTAGGAGCATTATTTGTTCTTCTTAACCAGCTTGCCATACACTATGTATTACCAGCGGAATTTACATAAACTCCTAGGACTGAGATTTATAAAGATTCTCAGATTACAAATGAACAGGATAATTCCCAATGTTTTAATGTACTCAGGGCTATGACCTTTACAAATCAGCAATACCCCACTCCAGGCAGCCCATGGCATGTTCTTGTGCTTTCAGAACCTGCTAAGTGATGAAGGCCAAGCTGACGCTCTGTGGCTGTGCAAGGGATTGAAGAGCGTTCTTGATAGGGCAGCATACAATGTGTTGTATGAAGAATAAGAATAGTACTGCTATTACCAGTACAGCCACAGTGATCTTCTAGACTGAAACATGTCTTCTCAACAGCTTGAGAAAACAGGTCTTGTGGAATGACTGATCTGTGGAGCACACAATTACACAACTCCCCAGCTGCTGTCTGATACCTTCCTGGGAGTGTGTGATGTTGATGAATATCATGTAATTATGGTTAAAGACAGCTATGTAGTTTCCTTGACTGTCATGTGGAGATTAATATAGGTATTTGATCATCAGCAAACTCTTAGCACGTGTCGCAGCTTATTTGGTCTTCAGTAAAGCTGAAGTACTAGAGAAAATTTATCTAGTCCAAGTACTAGAGAAATGCAAAATGATTTTTCTGACACTCTAGTGTTAATAGGCTCCTTTCTGTTTGTGGTGATATACAGGGGCATGATAAAAATAGATACACTAGACAAGAATTCCACTAGGACTGTTAATCTAGATAAGATATATTCTTTATGTAAATTGAGAGCTCTGTGTGGTTCCATGTTAAAATCTGGGAAGCATTTCTAAAATCGTTCAGTTTCATGTTATAGCAGTCTTGAGACTCCAGAGTGCCCATATCTCCTTCCACTCATCATCAGCTTGGTTACCGAGGGAGCCAAATTATCACTTCAAACAGATGCTGTCCAGTCAAAAATTTCTGAGTCTTCTCTCCACAGTGCTGGGCTCAATATATATGTTTTTTTTAATGTCTCAACATAATCTGGTTAGAGCTTATTTTCCATCAAACTGATTCCTCAAAGGGTAGATACAGAAAAGT
>JANHGN010021434.1:127365-138583 GCA_024605025.1 Megaceryle maxima | reverse complement strand
AAAGCCACTCTTACTTGCAACCTGATACTGGGAAGGTAAAGCCTTTAAGAAAAAAAGATAAATATCAGTAGTTTTCACCCATGCATTCAGCTGCTTCCAGTCTTTTATGTAGAAAAAGACAAGAACAAGACTTGGCTGATTATCTCCTATTCTCTTCCTCCAGCTTGATCATTTTTTATGTCTTTTCATCTTTTTAGCAGTTACAGGGAGACTGGAATCCCTTGTCAGGATGTTTTTTCTTGAGTCTTCAGTCTTGTAAAACCCTGCTCAGCTGTTCTCCTTTCATCCCAGGAAAACAAGACTGGTCAAGTCTTGTTGAGACTTCATACTCTGTGAGTGTGAACTCTTTCTTAAATATTTCCTGGAGGTTTTTTGGTATGAACTACTCTTCAAAGGATCGTAGAACCAAACTGTAGCAATAAGCTCTTAATTTCTTTAAAGCCAGGTAACTTTCCTGCAAAGCCTTTTTTCTTCTTTCAGGCAAGGAATTAAATAATAGTAAACCCATATATATTTATTTTGATTAGCAACTGTTTTTACATTGTCTATCCTTGGTCCCTTCATTGATTTTCTACCATGTGAAAATGCATCCAAGCTTCAGCAGAAGTCATCATGATGTCCTAACATGCAGGTTTTCTGTTACCTAAGTTGAAGATGTGTGTTGAGGTAACTGCCTTCTGGGAGAAAAATGGTCAATAATGAGGTGCAGAGATAGGGTTGAAGACACAGAAAATTTATGTAAAACAAGAACAAAAAATTCTGCTAGACTTTCCTTTTCCCCAAAGAATTTGTGAACATGCTATGCTTCCTCTCATCAGCTTGGTCCTTCCAACTGAATACTTTAAGATGGACATACTGTCTTTATGTCTTCAGGTCTGTGTTTCAGATTCAATACTCTGTCAGGATTCGTTGATGAGGAAATTACTTGACCATCATTATCTGTGGACTCAGCCTTGCTGCCATGAACCATTTCCTATTGTCTGTTATGGTAGCAGGACAACACAAAGGAACACAGGTATGTGGTGCAAGGGTCACACATCCATGTAAACTATCAGAAAAGCCTTAATGGTAATTTGAGCTTGGAAAAAAAAAAGAACTTGCTGTAAGTTGGTATACAAGAGTAAATCTGCTAGGGTGTTCTCTGAGGTTTCCAGAATAATATCCATTCCTTGAGTAGAAGATGTGTCTGGTAGAATAGGACATTCTCTGCACACCGTTGCATTTTCTCTATGACATGGTTCTGTAATTTTTTTTTATAAGCTAATGAAAGGTGTGCTGGTACCATCATTTGAAATTCAGACTCACCATAATTTTCTCTGAAGGCAGTAATTTATTTATTATTTTTAGGACCTCTTTGCTTTGTTGTTTTCTTAACTGTGAATGTAAAAATGTTTACATAGAGAAACAAGGTCTCTATGCCACAGAAGTGTAACAATTTCTCTTTTCTGACTAATCAAATCAGAGACAAGACAGGAACTGGCCCTGTGTCTTTCACCTGTGTAAGAAATTATATCTATTATGGATATTTATCTATTTGTATTCCCCTGGAGTCTTCCAGAGCTGCCCTGCAGGATCGGGTCCCCATTGTGTGGTACACTACAGCGACACCAAATAAAAGACAGTTCATGTTGGTTAGAGGGTCAGTTACCTTCTATAGTCTAAGAGTGTTTTGTCCCTGTCCACAAGTGTTTATATTGGCTAATTTGTGTCCTGTTGTCCGTCCGTGTCCGTGTCCCTGTCGCCCCCCCCTGCCCCGTGCCCAAATGACTGTCTTCAGGCAATATTGACTCATTGTCTTGCTTTGTTCTATGTTCCAGAGAAGGAAATCTACCCAGAGTGCTAAAGCTGCCTGCTACCCACGCTCCTTTAGGGCAGGATTGGAACCAGCTGTTCTGGCTTGTGGGACAGAGTAGGAAGGAAAAGCGGACATGGCAACTGGGAGCTGTGGAGCTTCAAGATGTGTTATGGTTAACCTCGAGAAACTGATCTGAGAGCTGCCATCCCCTGGTGGAGCCACCAAGTAATGAATGAACAACCCCCCTAGCCCAAGGGGATTGTAATACATCCCTTTGTGAACACAGAGGAGTTTCATCTGCCTGTAGTAAACAAAACACTTGAGAACATTGCCAGCTTCTGCTTGTGTGCAGAAACAAGACCTCTGGAAAAAAAAAGTGGTCAGCTTTTAAATATTTCAGCAGGAGATGTCGTTATTTCTAGTCTACATTTTTCAGTCCAGCACACTGAAAAAAATGAATGCATGAAGAAACTTGAGCAGTAGGGTGTTTTGAGCCTATCTTCGTAAAATCATAGAATCATAGAGGTTGGAAGGGACCTTTGAAGATCAAGTCCAATCCCCTGCCAGAGCAGGAACACCCAGGGCAGTCCACACAGGGACAGATCCAGGTGGGT
Source organism: Megaceryle maxima (assembly GCA_024605025.1). Taxonomy (NCBI): domain Eukaryota; kingdom Metazoa; phylum Chordata; class Aves; order Coraciiformes; family Cerylidae; genus Megaceryle; species Megaceryle maxima. Next base: position 136,174 of record JANHGN010021434.1, on the reverse strand, counting down.
CTTGAAAGTCTCTAGAGAAGGAGACTTCACAACCTCTCTGGGCAACCTCTTCCAGTGTTCTGTGGCTCTCATTTTTAGTTCATGTTGAGGTGGAACTTCCTGTGTTTCCCCTTGCTACCATTACCTCTCGTCCTATCACAGGGCACCACTGAAAAGCGACTGGCCCCTTCTACTTGACACCCACCCTTCAGATATTTGTAAACATTTATAAGATCCTCTCACAGTCTTGTCTTCTCCAGGCTCAACAGCCCCAGGGCTCTCAGCCTTTCCTCATCAGAGAGATGTTCCAGTCTCTTCATCATTTTTGTAGCTCTCTGTTGGACTCCCTCTAGTATTTCCCAGTCCCTCTTGAACTAGGGACACCAGAACTGGACAGAATACTCTAGATGTAGTGTCACTAGTGCAGAGTAGAGGAGAAGAAGAACCTCTGTCAACCTGCTGCCCACACTCTTCTTAATGCACCTCAGGATACCATTTGCCTTCCTGGCCGCAGGGGCACTTTGCTGTTCCATAGATAACTTATTGTCCACCAGGATGCCAAGGTCCCTCTCCATGGAGCTGCTTTCAAGCAGGACAGCGCCTAATCTGTAGTGGTGCCTGGTGTTGTTCCTCCCCAGAAGCAGGACTCTATGCGTGTCTTTATTGGCATTCTTTACATTCACCTTCACCCAGCTCTCCAGCCAGTCAGGATCTTGCTGGATGGCAGCACAGCCTTCTGGTGTGTCAGCCACTCCTCCCAGTTTAGTATCATCATCACACTTACTGAAGGCACACTCTATCCCTTCATCCAGGTCATTGATGAAGATGTTAAATAAGACTGGACCTAGAACTGACCTCTGGGCAACACTACAATTTACAGGTCACCAGTTGGACTCTGCACCACTGATCACAACCCTCTGAGCTTTATTGTAGCTCTATCTTGTAGCTGCAGTGTTGATACTCATTGTGGCTTCTCGTAACTGAAAGGATTTTATTTTAAAGTTTATTTTCTTAAACTTTTAAAGTTTGTTTAAAGTTTGTTCTGCATAGGAACATGGGTTTACATGTGTTTCCTTTTATCAGGTGGCCAGCTGGACCATGGTGAGAAAACACCACTGTGGGTGATCTGGTGATACACACAGAAGGGTGGCAAGTTCCCACTCCGTACAAATGTGATGAAGCTCTACCTGGCATCCTGCTATCATTTTCTAGGTCCCTTGAGTCACCAGCTGGGAGACAGGGGAGAAATGAACTCATGAGAGAAGAAAAAATGATTGTCAGTCTGAAGACCCGTTCATCCTCTGCTCAGGCAAAACCCACTGCCACCCTATTCCTGCATTGCCTCATTAGCCCTAGACTTCTCCGCTGCCACAGGAAATGTTTGACTGCCTTCGTTGGATCCACTTTTAGGATAAACCCAAACAAAGCATATACTGCCTGATAAAGTGGCTTTACTTGACTGTGTGTAATGCTTCAGTCTGTTGAGTCTGATTCTCAATATAATCTATTTTAGACTATATATGTGCTGTTGTGCCTTATTTATTCTTACCACTTCTGGTAACATGATAATTAAAAATACAAGAGTCTAACTGAAATACTGAAAAAGCTAGTTGGGATCTCTCCAGGGGTTTAGTGGGCTTTGAAGTTGGCATGAGTGGGTCAGACCAGTGGTCTATTTTCCCCCTTCCATCAGCAGTGGATAGGAAGGAGGTCTAGGGTTAGATGGAACCTGGGGTGACCCCAGCAGTCTGTGCCGTGCAGTGTATCCAAGGGGTGTCCTGCCTGTCGTCCTGTGGAGGAACAGCCTGTGATACGATCTTCCTGTTCTGGCTGTCAGTCAATAATGTTGGCACCTGTCTTGTGCGGAGTGGTTCTCTTCATTAACACCAGGAGCATCCTGGGAAAAAGGGAAAAAAGGTCTTCTGCCATGGAGACAGATGGTGAGAGACTTCTTTCTGATGGTTTTTGCTTGTGGATTGTCTTATGATTCCTGCCTGACCTTTTCTGTAGCTGCTTATCAGTGACAACTGATATTGTGATATTTTGAGTAACCCAAAGCTTTGGTGGAATACCTTAGACAATGAGGAATTTTCTCCCATCTGCCTCCTGTTCTCTTTCCTCTGCTTCTTTTCCTTCCAACCTTTTTTTGAACTCTGAGAGGTTTTATAGTTGAGTCTGAGTGCTGCTGCTGTCTGCCTTCCTGTAGATTAATTCCTTGGGGTCTGCACTTCACCTCTTCATTCCTCATCGTTGTTAGACTTGATTTCCCATGGTCCCATACAGAGACGATGCAAAGCAGAGGAGCAATCACAAGCCTCAGGCGTTCTTCCTCTTACAGAAGAGGGTCAGGTCAAGGATGGCTGTGATGAGCAGTGCCAGTCTGATGAAGACAATCCATTTAATAAGGGGATGCAGCTGCTTGGGGAGAAGGCAGTTATTCTACAATCCCAACTTGATACAATTAAAGATGTGGGAAATTTGCTTCCTCCTTGTATCCTGAAAACCTTGTGGCAGATGACTGCATTTCATTGGAGAAAAGATTAAAGGAGGCTATTGTATGAGAGAAAAGGTCCAGAGTGATGCAATGAAGATTACTTATTTCCTGGGGAGGAGAAACCACATGAGGAGAACTTTAAAAAGACAGAACTATTTAGTATGGAAAGGCGAACAGGAGGAGGAAGTACCATAGTGCAGTGTATATTATTGGAGGATATAAAGACAGCCAAACAAGGGATAATTTCTCAGATAAACCCCTTGATCTAAGGACATGGGGTCACTTTGCAGCATATAAGGACAACATCTTTCAGACAAATCAGCTGAATTTATTTGTGTCATGCATATGTGTAGTTCATAACAACACAAGGAAATCCAGCAGTGCAAAGGAATATGACTGCACTGCCAAGCCTTGCGTGCGGACAGTGAGATTCGTGTAGCTAGCTATGGTTTTGCACGTCCTCACGGATGGATCCATGCTGAGCACATGTGTAGCATGGGGCTACAGACTCTTCCCTTTCCCCAGATGTGATCTGGCTATGTCCGGCACATGGGATGACAGAGCAGGAGAGGGGCTCTGCTACCCTGCCGATGGAAATGAACCATCTGGAAGATCCCTGTTGGCTTCCTTGTGTATGCCTGCTTCTCCTCTGTTTTGCAGTGTTCTCCTCTTGATGCTGGAGGTGTATTTGCTTGAGAAGCTGGAGTATATCATCCACTAATGGTAGGTTGGAGAAGAAGGTACAACGGTCCTCCCTGTTGATAGTCCATAGCATCAGAAATGTATGCGTATGCTTGTGTGTGTAGAGATCAATTACAATTCTTTTAGACACAACACTCTGTTTTATGATTTCCTTTATGTGGGGAGGTTTGGGACCTCCCTTGAACTGTAGGCTGCCATTGAGTTTAAAAATAGCAATGTCAAACAGAGAAATGTAAGGGCTGAAAGAAGCTGCTTTACTTTCTAAGGCTGTATATAGGTGTGGGATACTGCTCTGCAGGAGGCAGATGCTGTTATTTGAAGAGACGTGATTAAAAAGATCTGGAGACAGATACAGTTTGCTTAAAGGTAAGAACTGGAGATCTTTCCCAGGTCAGTATCCAGTGCTGATCTTTGCTTCATTCTTAATGTTAACTGTGTGGCTACAGTTGCAAGAGATTAATTCTCCTTACATGTTTTGGTACCTTCCTCCACTGCAATAAGCCTTGAGCACACTGCATGTGCCTTGCAGTGAAAGCTGTGCACATCACTCTGTCACTCATGCGTGTGAGCTCATCAAAGTCTTTGTGTAGGGAAGTATCATGTAAGAGGGGCAGGGTTGATGACACAGGAGTTGATTTCCTTTCACCTCCCATTGCAGCTCCCATTCTGCTTACCATGTGTTTTTCTACAACTGCAAAAATATAAATTAGGTCATGTACCAGAATCCAAGAGGCTTTCCAGTGCCATGGTGAAAGCTCTCTCAGGCATATGGCCGCTACCCAGGTTATGATCCACGCAGGCAAATAGATGGGAAATAGCTGGCCACAGACACTTTGAAACGGGTTGAAATGGAAACATCAGCTTAGGGACTGGGCTGTGAAAACCATTCACAGTTACAAAGCTCCCATTTACTTGCTTTGCATTTTAGTAGATTCCTTCAGGCTAACTCTGGTCACATCAACTTCTACTAGCAGCCTGGAAGTCCAGAAACACTCAAATCAAAGTCAAAAAGTCAATGGCAGAGTGTCCCCTGCAGCTATGCAGCCTGTGTTTGGAATGGGTTTATGTCTCCCCTGGCACAAAACAGATGTCAGAGTGCGATTCCCCTTCCCCAGATTGACTCTGACTTCAGGGCCAGATTGTGAAATGTTGACCTTGCCTGGGAAAGTCTGTGGTGCTCCTCCTATGTCCAAGTCCCTGGATATATTTAGCTGTGTCCTTTGCCTGGGCTGCTGAGCAGGACTTGCCAAGCTACAGCTGCCCAGGGAGGCTTTCAGAGGACCTGGGAAGGAGCCAGGAAGCAACGAGCAGAGTCAGGAGAGTTTGGCATGGTCCCTGACTGGGGTCTATGTGTTCAGCACAAAGTCACATTCCCAATCAGGGTGCTCTCCTCACTCTCCCTCCTCTTTCAGATGGTAGCACAGCTGGGATGTGGGATTTGGGTTAGCAGTAGAGACTGACCAGGCCAAGGTGCAAAGGTGAGTGGTAACCAGAGAAAAGCAGCAGAGAAAAGGCTTGCTGATGAAAAGGCAAAGGGAGAGCATACTTGGTAACCATATAAGGCTGATTCCTGCTTTCCAGCCAGGTCTGAGAGGCTTGGCAGAAAAAAGAAATGCCTTGAGCAGTTGTCTTGTGGACTGCTGTGTTATGCTTGCAAACCTGCAGTCCTGCACCTTTTTGATTCTCTTAACTGCTGTGAATCCACTTGGAAACACACGCTACCTAACAACTCAACCTGTCTGAAGGGCCACATTCCCTGACATCTGCAGCTTTGGTGAGAACCAAGAAACATTAGGATCTGCAGAATCACATTCCTATGGTGGAAACATGAGAAACTCATTATTTGTTAACAAAGTTTGATTCACAAACTGCTCTGAAGACAATCCCTTATGGGATTCAATTACCAGCAGTTTTATGACATATCAAAGGAAGCATCTGTAAACCCCGAAAATGACTTACAGCTTATGACACCCCTCTTTAAGTTCCAGAGCTGCTAAATAATTCTGAAGTCCTCAGTTCTGAAATACGGAGCCAGGGTGGATTGTATTGTGTCAATTACACAATGCTGCACGGTAGAAGGCATGGACAGTTGGCTGTCTTACACGGATATGGCAAGCAGGAGAGGCTGTAGGAGGACAGAGCCTGAGGAGTGTAAATTCAAATAATATTGCCAAAGAAGGGTTAGAAAGATCACAGGAGATGTTGCTGCATTTTCCATCTTAGAGGAGTTTGAAGATGGCTATCCTCCATTTTGGTATCTAACGCTGTCCATCAAGTGTGTTTTGCAGTATATGACATTTTCTGAACATACTGGAAATTTATGGGTCTGGTTTCACTCCTACTGAAGTCATTGGGAGACTTGCAGCATGTTTAGCAGGAGATGGATTACCTCTGGCCTAATTAGTATAATTTTCTTTTACAGCAGTGGACCAGCCCTGCTCTTGCTGTCACAGGGAGGTAATTTAAGATGCACTGCATCACATGGATCTGCCATACCTTGCATGAATTTCCCTCTTCTGTGTCTTTAGTATATTTCCTTGTGACTTTTGCTGAGACTTTGTGGAAGAATGAGGAGAAAAGACTTGCTTAAGGTTTCCTTGGCTGACTGCCTACCCCTGATGCCCCACCACTGTTTCTTCCAGACTTGAAGAATGAAGTTGAACCCTGAATTTAGCAGGTATTTTGCCCAGGGAATTTACACAGCCACATGTAGCCTTTATAAGCATTAATCACAGCACCCCTTGTTACACTGATATATTTATTTATTTTTTTTAATTTGAGGATGATTACTGTTTTCCTGTTAAAATTAATTTCCCAAGCTGCTTACCCTTTCTTAGAAGCTGTGCTCCTTCTCTCATCATTCATAGATTGGCAAGTGCTCCAAAGATGAAGACACATCTAAATCCATACCTCTCCAATCATGTATCACCAATGGTCGAGGTGTCCTAATGATTGAATCTCCTATTTAGGGAATTACAAGACCTTTTTTTTAGCTGAAAGAACGTTGGTGTCACAAGGGCAGTGAGGACTCCTGGTGCTGTCACTGTTGATGCACTCTTATATTTGTGCAGTCTCCATATCCACCATGGAATGAAGACCAGTAGGTGTGAGCCAAGGAAGCAACTGATGACCAGGAGGGATGGAGAGTGCTACATCAAATCTAAGGCTTTGGTAAAAGTTCAGTGTTCATCAGATGTTGTGATGCCAGCATGTCAGCCAGACATCATGTGAACACCATGAAGTATAGCAATTCCACACATAATTATGGGAAATTAAATGTACAGGAGCTGTTTAGAGAAGTGGGGAGCACAAACCTTTCATGTTAGCTTTGCTCAGAATGTCAGCAAACTGTGAATGTTGGCAAAGTGCTGGAATTTATCAAATAAATTTTTACCTTTCTTTCAGTCCAGAAAGAAACTGGAACAAAAGGAAATAAAAGCTAAATGACTGAAGTTTGGTTTTTGGTTTTTTTTTTTTTTTTAATTATTATTTTGAGCTCTTTAAACAGCTGAGAAGTCACATGCCATTTCTAGATCAAAGCAACTAAACTTAAAAAGTGTATATATTTTTGACAAACGAGTTCCTATCGGAAGCAGCCTACTTGTAATTAAAACATTGCAGCTGCGGTACTAGAAGAAAGGAAACACTGAAAAGCAATAAAATCTTTTCACTGGCTTTGATGGGCTTAGCATCAAGACTCTATGGAGAAAAAGCAGAGTGCTTCTCCAGGAGTTTAAGACAGGGTTCTCAACAAACTCCTCCTCTGCCTAAGTGTTATTTTTTTTGCACTCAAAAAAACTGGGGAATCCACTTGTTCATCTTCTTAATCAAAATGTCTCATGTCATGACATAAGTCCCTGCAAATTAGTTGCTGTGAAGCGTACCTCCTCTGTTAGTCTTCGCTGCTGAGTAAGGTTTTATGCAGTGTACAGATGAGATGCAGAGTGGTCTGATAGTGAGGTCTGGGATGAATTGTCTGTCTGGGAAATCTGTCTGCTGCAGTCCTCTGAGTGTTTTAGTGAGAGCTATATCCCTTCATTTTTGGTGTAGCCTGACATACTTCAAAGACAGCTATAAATCTTGCACCAAAGAAATAATCTTTTTAAAAGTATTCCAGAATGAATTTATTTGTATCATGTGACAGCAGGAGTATTCTTGATCACTGTTGTAAAACTCAGAACAATTAGGGCTACAAAAATAGTGTCTTGGTCTTTGTTGAGGTGGAAGCACTACTGAGGAGCAGAGGGAGAATGAATTATGGAATTTTTAAGCAGAATAAGTGCACAAGTCCTGGGACTGCGTAGGATGCACCCAAGGGTGTTGAGGTCACCAGTGGGCATCACTGAGAGGTAACTTTTGAAAGGTCTTGGTGGTTAGTGGAGGCTTCTGATACCTGTCAAAAGGAAATTGTCACACCCATCTTCAAAAAAAGCAAGAGGAATACTGCAGTAAACAGTGGTGTGTTTAGTGTCCCCTCAGTCCCTTGTAAGATTTTGGAGCAGATCCTTGTGGAAGCCATATCCAGGTACAAGAAGGAATCCACGATGCTTGTGAAAAGCCAGCAGGTGTTCATTCCTCAAGGGTAAAATCCTTCCTAATCAATCTAGCTGCTTTCTATGCTTCCTGGTCCTGCTGATGAGAGCAGAACAGTAGATGTCACGTACCTTCATCTTCCATAGTATCCTTGTGACAAACTGGAAATGCGGGTTGAGTAGGTGAAGTACAAGGTTAGTGAAACCTCAGAGTAGTAACAGTCAATGATGTGAAGCTATGCTGGCAGCACACGGTGTCCTGCACCTGAGAGGGAGCAGCCCCTTACAGCTTTATAGCGCTCACTGTTGAACGAGTAGAAGCCATCCTAAAAAAAATGGATCTGGAGGTTATGGTGGACAGCAAGGTGAACATGATTTAGCAGTACACCCTTCTGGTGAGGAAGACCAACCTTTTGCTAGGCTGCATTGCCAAGAGTGGTGTCAGTGAGTCAAGAGAAACAACTATTCCTCCCTATGTGGAATTAATGTGGCTGCATTTATGTCCAGTTTTGGTGACCCCATTGTGTGAAAGACAGTCAAACAAGTGCAGCACAGGACAACAAAGATGATTAGGTGTACAACAGGAGGCCATTGAAATGGTTTTTTAGCCTGCAAAGTGAAGGCTAATGGGAGGAAATCTACTTGCTGCCTTCATCTACCTACTTGGTGGTTTTAGGAACTATTTTTTGAGGTGCACGGTGAAAGGTTGAGTGATGATGGACATAAGTAGCAGCAACGGAAATGCCATCAGGCTATAAATAAAGAATTGTTTCATAGTGGGGTCACTGAGTGTTTGAAGAGGTTGCCCAGAAAATCTGTGGACTCTGCATCCTTGAAGATATTTGAAAGTCATCTGCACAACACCCTAAGAAACTTGATTCCACTTTGAAGAACACCCTGTTTTGAGGAGGTCAGACTAGATGACCTCCAGAGATGCCTTCCAGCCTAAATTATTCTATGATTCCATGATGCTACAAAGTGATTTTTTTTTCAGTTTTCTGGAACTTCTTTAGTTCTTTCCTACATATCACTCATCACTGTCCTGCTCCCTTTACAGATTATTTCTTCTAGTCAGATCATAGAATTATATAATGGTAGGGGT
>JANHGN010021434.1:103831-115080 GCA_024605025.1 Megaceryle maxima | reverse complement strand
CCACAGTACCAGGGCTACAGCAGTCCCCAGGGGATGTTCTACTATAGTCAGGTAAATGTGAAAGTACACAGTTATAAAGAAAAAACAAAAGAAACCCCAGAGAGAAGAGCCATTTGACAAGGGCCATGTCCAGATCTCCCAATATAGGAGGCTATATTTGATGTTCCCCTACCAAATATTAGGCTGTAACCTCTGACAGGGTAACTAAATTTGGGCATGGGTAGGCAGTGCTGTCAAAATTAATGGCTTTAGTACCCAGGTATTTCCACTGTCCCACTACTTTTAAAGAGTAGCTTTCATGTCCATTTTCTAATGGTCATTTTGAAAATCACAAATCACAACCTAAAAGAGTTGAGTGAAATGAAAGGTACTATCTTAACTGACTGTTTCTAACATGATAGAAATGTACTGTACACTTATTACCTTTTTTCTTCCTCTTTTTTTTTTTAAGCATTTATATAAATGCATAATTAATAAATTGCACACAAGCTTTTTAGCTCTGTTGTCCAGCAGAGACTCATGCTAATGAAAAACACTTGAAAGACTTTCCATCAATATTGTTCAACCTGAGAAACTTGTAAGACAGAGTAAGTGTCAACACCTGCTTGAAGCCTCATTCTTACGTTATTCTTAGTGATGAGAAGAGGGTGCTTGACTGAAATTCGTGTCAGACTTAATCTGGAAAACAGCCCATGAGCACAGGGAAGGACAGACCCTGACAGTCACTTAGTGCATTAGGTTCATGGCTGTACCTGGCACACAGAAAGGGACCATTAGTTACTCCAGTTTCAGGGTGGCATGAAAAGGAACAGAGGAAATCGACTTCCTCAACATTTTAACAAATCTTCTGTTGGTCACGTTACCTTGTGTTTCACTGTCACTGAGGTTGTCTCAGTTACATTTTCTCCATGATCATGGTTCAGGCATGACAAATTTTCACTTGTTCTCTAACACGTCTTTGAGTTTTGGGAGCTTTCATTTTTGCATGTTGGAAAATGCAACACTGTCATGCTGTCTAAACTGTAAGACTGAAGAAAGCTTCATGGCTGAGCCTCCCTCCTGGCTGTGATCATGCTCCATGTGCTATGTAGGTGCCTTCCTCCCTGACTGTGTTTCTGTGGAAAGGGAGCCTGTACCCTCCTCTGGGGCCTGAATTCCCTCAGAACTTTACCTTCATTCAGGCATCTGATCCTCCTTGCTATTGCAGGCTGAGAGGTGATGCATCTAAAAATGCAGCTGGTGATAAGGCTGTATCACATTGTTCTAATGGCATCTTCTGCAGCATCAAAGCAGAAAAGAGGCAATGATGAAAACTGAAAGTATAGTAATGGAGCTGAGTTGCTCTACACAAAGTGAGGGACAAACAGAGAGTAATGAGAAACAGAGTGGCCTGTGAGGAAAGGCAAAACAATGCTTGTACTATGGAGGGAAACATGAGAAAGGCAGGTAAATTGCCAGATGCATGAGTTCATTGCAAGCAAAAAAAAAAACTCCAACCATTTTGCAAACAGTGACAGAAACAAGTCTGGAAGTATTTGCCAAGTGGAGAGTGACAGTGAAAGCTCCTTGGACAATATTGTTTTCACTGCTTCCCACTGTGCTTGGAGCCATGAGAAGCAAAGCAACAAGATTATTTGTCCATCTAAAACTTTGGTTTGCATCAAGGCATGGACTCAAGCATGCTTCACACCCAGCAGTGGCTTGACTGCTGGCTTAATGGGGTTTAAAAACCACTGCAGAAGTCTATTAGACATGTCCTCCACATTGCAGGAGAGGAACTCCTGTATTCATCACTGTATGTGCTTTATATGGATGTGTGGCTAAGTATAGTGCATGCCAGTATAGCCGTGTAAAGCACGTGTCACTGACTGTATTTCAGAGACTCTTCTTAAAATAAACCATTACCTCTACCTTCAGCAAACAGTTAGGATTAAAGAAACAGTTAAAATTTGTCAGTTACAGATGGAGTCCCAACACTGATTGTACTTTGTAGTCCTGCTGATGAAACTGCTTGTAACACAGACAGGAGTGTGAGTGCAGGGACACAGGAGAGGATGATCAAAACAATTTCAAATGATTGACAGATAACAGAATCAGAGAATCATGGAATGGAAGGGGTTGGAAGGAGCCTCTGGAGATCATTGAGTCCATCCCCTGTGCTAAATCAGGGTCACCTAGAGCAGGGTTGCCCGGGATTGCTGCCATGCAGGTTTTGAAAGTCTCCAGAGAAGGACACTCCCCAACCTCTGTGGGCAGCCTGTTCCAGGCTCTGACACACTCATAGTAAAGTTTTCCCTTACCTTGAGGTGGAACTTCCTGTGTTCCAGTTTGTGCCTTTGCCCCTATCACTGGTCACCACTGAAAAAAATTCTGGCCCCACCCTTTTGACACTTGCCTTTTAAGTATTTATAAGCATTGATAAGATTCTGTCTCAGTCATCTCTTCTCCAGGCTAAATAGCACCAGAAATGAATAGGTAGATAATGTGAAGATTTAGAACCAGTATGTGAGTGTCAGAGTACGTAATTCCTATGCTCTAAAGGATAAAAGAAGCCACCGTCATGCACTTTTTCCATATGGCCCCTTTCACCATCTCTTAATACATCCATCTTCTGATGTGAGTGGCCAAAAAGGAATAAAAGGGACAGGTTCAAAATGATGAAATGATTATCTGAAAATTATTATCTCCTTAAATGCAGGCTTCCTTATTACACTAGCACCACACCACATGTGCCTGCTCCTCCCTCCCTCCCCTGCATTCAGCTTGGAGCTGTGTTGTTCAGTTTTCATGTCAGCCCTCATCAGCTGCATTTCTTCAAGCATCTTTCTTTGTTCAAAAGTAGTTGCCAGAAGTGTGCAGCGTCCGAGCTGTTACCGTGATGTGTCCTCAAAGGACATTGCTCTGAGCTTCTCTAGTCATTCTCTGCTTTCATCTTCTGTGCTGTCAAATTGTTTTCACCCGTGATGGCCCTTGTCCATCAGATGTACTCTCCCTGTAAATACCCTCAGGCAGGAAACCCATTAGTAGATGGACTCCATGACCTTCTCCAGAAAGCATTGAATTTACAGCCTTGTGTAGTGTGCAGAAGTGAGGGAAGCTTTATTTATTCTGCTTTAAGATTTTGTTTTCTTCTGTGGGGGTAATTTCTTCATGACCAGAGGGAAAAATCATCTCTCTGGGTTGCTTTCTCCACCTGGTTATCGCCTTTTAATTTAGTACCTGCTAACAAGAGGAAATCTGTATTTCAGGGACTGAGAACTGACATAGAGTGCTTCTTCAGGCATCCTCTTTGAAGTGCTACTAAAATATGGTGCTAGGATTGGAGTGAGATCTCACATGAGGAGGTGGAAAGCCATCTTTTGTTCAGGGGAAAGCAAAAAACACCCTTAAGGAAGCTCCTTTCCATTGCAGCTGGTGGAAACAAGGACACTGACACATCAGAGAAAAGCAAGCCAGCTGTGGGGATGGTTAGCAGCAACCTGTGCTCTGTAGCCAGGCTGCCTGCACTGGGGCAGAACGCAAATGCAAAAGCTTGGACATTATCCCACCAAACTCCATGTGCGTACGTGTGCACACAGCAGACAGTGGGAGGAGGTAGTGCACACACATCCTTCCCTGGGTTCAGCCTTGACTGTGGATGTGGGCACCATCTTCAGCCACCCCTGTCTCCTTACTGATGGTTGACTGTGTTTTCACCCCAAAGGTCTGATGGCCAAGTTGCCTGTGTGCCTGCTGCTTAGCTTAGTCTGATTTTTATGGTGATTAAGCCAATGTTGCCAGCATGAAGTGAGGGAGGCTGATGTGAGCAGCTCTGCTGGCATATTTTGAAGGGGCATGCAATGCCTAATGAAAGAGCTGTGCTGATCCACCAGGAATGGACCATTGCTGGGGGAGCAGTGAGTGCATCTTCTGTGTCCAGCGAGAAGCACTCAGAGCAATGCAGATATGTAGGTGGAAAAGCCAGTGAGAAAGGCCACAGACAGCCAAAACCACATTTGCAGTGCATCTATAAGGAAAAGGGCAAGAAACAAACTTCAAGAAAGAGTCCTAGCTGGAAAACATTTTGGAGTTTTGAATGGAAAAGTCTTGTCTCCTGCTGGTTGAACACAATGGGGGAAGGGAAATAGGGCTTTGCACATTCTCTGCAGAAAAATAGGAGTGCACCAGAGAAATATCTGATTTCTTCATCAATTACTTCTCCTAATGGAAACAGTATGTCTGTCCCCAAATTTTGGCTAGCTGCTCAAATCGAAATGGGTGACAATGCTACGGGATCATCCCACAGAGCCAGCTTCACCCTGTAGCTGCAGAATGATGCTAATTCCATGTTCTGTGCTAGAGAAGTTTGCTTATCCACAGAGAAGAAATAAATATAATTTTTTTAACTCTTTCCCCTATTGCTGTCCTTCTTTGGGGATCAGACAAGTTGGCTCCTCTGAGTGAGGGACCATTGGCTGCTGTGGGCTCCTTCCCATCATCAGAGCAATGACCTGGCTCTCTGCTGCTCCATGCAATACCGGATTTAGCTTCCCTGTGTGTGTGCAGGGATCCCAGTCCTGTGTGCTGTGCACATATATGCCCTTTGCATATGCAAGCACACGGGGAGTGGCTGCTCACTCCCAGTGCAGGTGTAGCTGAGCAGTGTTTCTAACAGTGCACTGCACAGCAGCAGTAAGGATTGTGGTGATACAGCTATCTATCACAGAGAACTTTCAAAATAACACCCTTATTAAAATGTGCAATGCATATTCAGGGAAGCATGACAACCTAGACTGGTTTCTGTAAGCTCTTGTGGAATTAGAAGATTTGATGGATTTGATGACTGGTATTTTTGTTCAAATGCCCTCCTCTCCTTTTCCACAATACTGTATGAATTTATGAAATATTGACACAGTGTGTTACCTTTAAAAAAAAAAAAGAAAATTTACAATTTAAACTGGAGGGGACACCACTGTGACAGTTTGTTCTGTTGCCTGGTCATAGATTTATAAATTGGGAAGTATTTGTAATAGCTTGTTGATGAGACACACATGCTTATTAGGAAAGAAAATGATACCTATTAGCTTAACCTCACTGTAGAAACAACAAAAAGCCGTCAAACCGACAGCAATGCAGCAGCAGAGGGCATCAACAGCCTGCGTTTAAAGGCTGTAATGATGGGAGCATTTGCTAGCAGAGCTTAATAGGACAATGATGTTTTAACTAGTGGATGGAAACCCTAAAAGCATCTTTGTAACCGTGACAAGTCAGTGTGGTGAAGCATTTTATGTTGCTGAATTTTTGAAATATAAATATGGCAAACAATGGCCTGGCACCAGAATACAGCAGGCAATATCTAATGGCAATGATAAACTACACAGGTCACTTTGCTGAGACTGCTTCTCCAGCTGAAGCTGAGGGGTTCGCTCTGGATTAAACAAAGCCATGTGCTATTTACAATGTGGTTTGAGTTTGTGCTTGCAGAGGTTTGCAGTGCCCCTGTGGAACAATAGCTCACTGAACGGGACAAATGTAGAACAGCTTATGAACAATGAACAAACAGTGAGAGGGAGCTGGGTTGTTTTCATTCTCATCCAAAATCCAAGGCAATTGGTTTCTTAACGGAAAATAAAAAGCTTATGAAGCTGCTGGTACTTTGTCACCAGGCGAGCAACCATTCAGCATCCTGGAAATTGAATTCAGATTTTTGGGAAGGTTTTTGGACTAGTGGACGGAGCAACACTGGATGGTGCCAATCTTCCCACATACTGTGGCCTTCGATTTTTCCTTTAAAGGATTTTGTCAGAAATGGAGGGTTCTAAAATGGCTGCAGCCCGAGACATTTAGAAGTCTGCCCCATGTATCCAGCTCTGAGTAGTGAAACTGAGGAAAACAGAAACAAAGAAGGTTGGTTCATTCCTGTGCCATGCATGCTTGTTCTTGCATTTCATATCCTTTAAATTAGGATAAAGCCTGACCATTTCAGAATCCCATGTTCCCCCAGTGTGAATTGCTGCTCTCTTGCAGCCTGAGGGCAGGTTTTGTCATCACTACAGAGATGAAGAACCTCAGCATGTGAAAGACAGCAAAATTATTCCTGAAAGTGGTGACCTTGTCCCTTTCTTGTGATACATTTACCATAGGGATGTGAGACAGTTGCTTCTTTGCCTTCTTTTTTCCCTGCATTTCAGTGGGAAGAGAAAAGAGGGGGATTGTAAGAATATTGACCCCAGTGTAAAAAGATACAAGTCTTAACTTTTTGGTTTAGTGTTGTTTGTATTTCCTCTAATCGTAAATCTCCTAGAAACTGAGAGTTTAACTTCAAGGGTGATGCTCAGTGAGGAAGAGTGAATGAAGGTAAAATTGTAGATGCAAGTGAAATAAATGGTGCCTGAAATGCTAACTAAATAACTTCACAGTTCAAAGGAGCTTGCAGAAGCACATGCATTGCCCTTACATTTCCTGTCCCAGGATCCCATTTGTCAACAGTTTCATTTCCACCAAGGCTGAGGGATGGTTTCTCAAGAACCGTGGGTGTCCAGGGAGAGCAAAAGCAGTGCAGTGTGGGAAGCTCAGTTAACCTTGTTTGTGTGTACATCTGCTGCCTTGCTTTCTGATGTCTGTTGGCAAACAGAGAGCCACCACTCCAGAAACATCCCCTTCATGGGGCTAGTACAGAGGCTAGCTGTGACAGTTTGGGATTATGCCAAGCAAGCTGTTCAGTCCAGGCTATACTGTTTCATTCCCCAAGACCTTTTATGCCAAGTAGAGCTTAATTTCACACCCTCTACAAGTATCTTGCAACAAAGCTTCCATTGGGCTAACAGAAACAGCTCTCTTCCAAGTCATTAGCTGACCATCAGCATCATCTCCACTTGAATGAGTTTCTCTCACAAGTTTTGGGCTGCCACAACTTTTGTCTGCTTGACTCAGCCCCAAGCTACACCTGTTAGGAGAGGGTCTGAAATGCTTCACATGTGCAAGGGCTGTTGCATTGGCACTCAGATATCACTCATGATTTCTGAGGTGTTTCATCAGGAAGAAATAAAGGAAGATGTATAATCAACGGCTGACAAAGCATGCTAGGAGTTGCTCCTAAATTCCTGTAGATCTTCCTTAGAAAAAAATTACATCTTCAGGGCATGTGCATACTTGATTAATCTCCAGATACAAAGAAACCTTCAGTTTTTTTGAACACATGGGAAAGATTATGTCAGGGTGAAAATGTGGGCCTCACTGAAGCCAGGAAGGAAGTAGAGCCCAGCATATTTTCCAGAGGTGTGGATAAGTGAGAAGATTTCACACAGTTCATGTGAGTTGTTACCTTTTATCTGTGCTGGAAAGCAAAGTGCCAGTAAAATGGATGTGCTAAGTTTAAACACTTTTCCAGAAAGCTGAATTTATCCAGAGGGGATTTATTTTCCTGGAAGTAACTTTTAGAGAAATTCTCCTTCTGCTATTATTGTAGCTTAGCCTTCTTCTTTCCTTTGGCCATCATCTTCTCCCAAATAAGTTCTCTTTGAAGACTCTCTTAAAAGGTTTTCCCAAATGGAGCTCTTCAAAAGAGACTTCCCATAGATAATTCTTGCTAGCTCAATGGGTATGCTTTTCTAGTGGGTTGGGAATTCTTCCTTCTGTGTAAGTTAATGTACTGAGAAGAAGAAGACAATTTTTGGCCATGGTAATAAAAATAGAGGTGAAGCAAAATCACTTTCTACATTATCCAGGTTCATTTGACTGCAGGGTCTAGCAGAGGATCTCAGGTGGCAGGGTATTTTACTGCAGTACTTCTGAAGAGTATTTCATGTTGAGGTCTGGGAGACTGACATTTCCTCTTTCTTTAGCAGCACTTGGGGAGCAACACTCAACTTGAGTGTGCCACAGCCCACAGCTGGGAGAGAAATCTTCGACAGCCCATTTATTTGTAGATCCCTCTGTCAGAAAGGCCCACAGCAAGTCCACACAGGAGTGTATTTGCATGATGCCCTTCCATGTTTTAATGTAATCAGCCAGCCAGAAGAAAATTGGAGGATGTGGATACCTCCTAAACTTTTGGTGGAATAAATCTGTCTCCTGGACTTAAGCTCCAGAGCAATAATGGAAGGTGGTAACAATCCGGAATATAGTGGGAAAGTATAAGCTGAACAAGGGCCACATCTGTAGCTCTGATGAAGCTGCTCTCCTCCCAGATTAATGATAGTGCATGTTTTTGAACTATGGATATTTTATTTGTTAATTCTGATCTCCCACTTTAAGAAGCAAATTGGTCTTATTTCTGAGTTATCAAGATTGACACAAGGTGTGCCCTGGAATATTTAGGAAAAAAAAAAAAAAAAAAAGGAAAACAGGAAAATTATGAAAAATAAAAAAGAGAAATAAATCACAGTACCCTTTGCGTTATGATGGCCTACTATTTTTTTTCTAGAAACAACATTGTGGATACAAATGGATTAGCACATAATGTTGAAATATTGTGAATATGCTGACATCTCATTGTTTCGCTCAGGAAGTAGCTTGTCATTGTTACAAAAAATGTAACATGACTATTTCAAAGTTAATTGTGTATGTTGCAACAATTTAAAAAATCTCAAGTAAACCCACTGCTCAATAAACTACTGCATCTTCTTGAATGGAGGGGATTTTCCATATGAGAGTGGGAAAACCTCCAAATAACCAGTAGGTATTTATTCAGGGTGTGACATTAATGGCACGGTATATTGGGAGAAAAGCCTGAGCACTCTTTGCAAGGAAGTAAGCTGGTAGAAACCCCCCTCCTCTTTCCAGACCTCATTATCACAGAGAGAAGTTCTGGATGGGATTCAGGAGGCCAATTTCAGCATTAAGACAGTCCCCGAATCCGAACAAAAAGGACATTTCAATGTGAAAAAACCCCATGATCTAGTCACTGTGGCAGTGGGGAAGCAGTCAGCCATCACCCTGAGAAGCAAGTCTCTTTCACAGGCAGTGGAAGAAGTGGTCCTCACCCTGCCTTAGGACACATCGCAGTGGAAATGGTGACCACTGTGTTTTCTGTAGTTCTGATAGCAGAACTTTGGGCCCCAAAGGCATGGAAAGACATCTTTTGTGAACCTGCTCCAAGCTTACAGGAGACAGATGTAAACACCTGAGTGTTGTGAAAGCTGAGGTGCTCGATATGCTTAGGAAGCAAACCGTTAGAGAAGTTAGACAGTTAAGGACTTGGGGTTAAATGGCAGTTTTCTGAATTCCAGGGACTTTCAGCAACGGCAGTAGTTGGCTGAAAGCTCCTGGAGGCATCTGTATCTCTGCTGGGAATCTCACCATGTGATTTTAAAGGAGGCTACTTGAAGTATTGGTTGATAGATTTACCCTTTGTAATGAAATTCTCAGATGAATGCAACTCTTCTTTCGGTTTGTGAACAGCTCAGAGCTGATCCTGTTTCTGCCCGTACAAGAGTTGTTGGAAATACCTGATGAAAAGGTTCACTGTGTGCGGCTGGGTTCATGGAGTTGATGATCACTGTCACGATTTCCCATGCAGCAGGTTTCTTACAAGTGCTGGTGCACAGGCTCAGCGTGATCCTCCAGGCCCTGACAAGTAGCCTGGAGCACGTGTCTCTGGGAGAGGGCAGTGAATGAAGCTGGTGCCAGTGAACTTGGCCTCTGCAAATTGGGGGGAATATTGTCTGACAGGCAGATGTGAGTCCTGCCTCAAGTGTCTAGCTGTCTTCATGCTGCCCCTCTGGAGCTCTGCTGGGACTGTGCAGAGGGCAGGAGGCTTCCTGTCATATCCTGGCATGGAGCTGAGACCCTGCTCTCTTCCCCTCTGTCACGGTTTAGGGTCAGGGCAGCCCCTTAGACCTAACAGACACTCTCTGTTAACCCCCCTCCCTCCCCACAGGGGAAGAAAAGGGAATAAGGGAGAGAGACTTGGTGATTAGAAAAGGAAACTAGAACAGCTTTAATGAAAATTAAAATAATAATAAATGGAATATATACAAATATATAAAAAAACAGTATTGGACCAAACCCTGCTCCTCCCACTGATGGTAGTTACATCACCGTCACCACTGATGCTGTGGATTCGGCACTGGGGAGAGTCCCGGACTGGGTCCAGTAGCAGACGGGAGCTGTGTTCAGGAGCTGGATTCTGGAACTGGATTCAGGAACACACTGATTTGGATCAAAGGCAGAATGGACAGAGTCCTCCTCAGATGCCAGTCAGTGATGGAGTGAGGGAAAAGATGGAAGAAAGACAGAGAAAAGCTGAGAACTTGACCCTTGTGATCCCTCAGCTTTATACCGAATATGCCATACATGGGCTGGAATCCCTTGTTGGTCAGTTTGGGGTCACCTGTCCTGTCTGCTCCTCCTGCAGGTGCGACTTTTTACTTTCTGCACCCCCTGATGTGGTGCACAAGATCCAGCAGTGGCCTTGGTCTGCACGCCAATCCTCAGTACTAACTCTAAACACAGGTTGTTACCACTGCTGGAAGCAGACACTGCCTGTGCAAACAGGCTGCTGACTTCAGACAGTGCAGTTAGAAGAACTGAACTGAGAAGAGAAATCACTGAACAGAATTAGTTCTGTTCTCACTCAAATCAGGACACCCTCCCTGCTTGACCTTGTGTATTGCCTTTCTTTAAGTGTACAAGAAAATTCTCATCCTGTACTGTACATTCCCACTTTTTCAGGCATCCAAATCTACCCATGCTGAACCACAGGCATCCTTTAAAGTGTCAACGGGGTGCTACTTAATCCTGTAAACACCCTGGTTTCTATTACACATTTACTCAACTGGAAGCAGCAGTGTATTTGAAACAAGATGATTTATGTAGGTTTTCCTCACTCTTTCCCAAATAAGGTGTAACTCTCTTTATAAAAGAGAGCATGTTTGAACCATTAAGATGGGACTGTGTGCTCCTGGAAAATACCAATGCTTAGACATCAATATGAGTGACCATGTCCTAGTCACTTATTTTCTTCACTCGCAGGGAGCATCTGAATATGTTCCCACATCCCCAGTGAATGCTCTAATGGTTGGATTATTGGTTATTCAAAGTGGGTTTCTCTCATTGTCTTCTGGCCAAGGCGGTCTGCTCTGCATAAAAAACATTAAATCCCATGACTAGACATGTAACCTTATGGCTGCAACCCAGCACATTGGTTTTTTTGTGTGTAGACTTGCTCCAATAAGCAGAAAAAAAGGAAAAAAAGAACCACAAACAAACAAAGAGATAACTCGGTGCTCACCTGGGATGTGAATTCAATGATACGCCTTTCCAACATG
>JANHGN010021434.1:90138-103731 GCA_024605025.1 Megaceryle maxima | reverse complement strand
TCTTACTGTAGGCTGTATGTAAAATATTTACTTTTGGAGAGGAGATATTAATCTCTGGAGAGGATAAAATGGAGGTCACCCCATCACTGGAGGTTTTCAAGGTGCAATTGAAGAGGGTGCTAGATAATATCATTGAAGTTCCCTTTCCCAAAAATGGTTGGATTAGATCATGTTTTGATGTTCATTCCAGCACGGACTGTTCTGTGATTCTATGACAAATGCATTCAGAGAGATAGGATACTCACTAGCTGGAGCTTTCTTAACTTTTCCTGCAAGTAAATGGACAACTTGGGTATATTACTTGAGCCTGCAGTTAATTTTATGATGCTAAAGAACTGGCTGCTGTCACTTGTAACGTAAAGCTCTAAGGCCTCCTGGATGTACAAACTGAATTAATTCAACTAACTCCGTCAGCATATACTGATCTTAATTCAGTTGCCTTTTGTGGGCTCTCATAAATTGGTTTACAGCTGCTGTCTTCTGGCACACATTAAATCAGAAATAAATGTTAAGTCAATAAATAGGCTTTCCTTTGCTGGAGTAATATAGCTTTCAGGAGGAAGACTGTTATATGCTTTTTCAGTGCCTAAGAAAACAGAGGTCTTACCTCCATTTAAGTAATAATTATAACATAAAATTGTTTATTTGACCACATTTAGCCAATTATTTCCAAGCTGACATGCATAGATCTCTACAGCTTCCCCATGTAGATACATCCTGGATCACAGGGCACTGATTCTTCCTTCAAAAAACAGAATAGTGATAGTAAATAAAGGATAACATATATAGTAAATAGTGGACCATGAATTAATGAATTCCTTTTCTTCATGTAATTGTGTGTATCAGTGTGGTTATCAGCACCCTTTGTGAGCAAAAACCCATTTATGGGTAACAATAATAACAAACAACAAGTATCTGTTCCAGAGAAATGGCTACTGAAATAGCAAATGTTGAGGATCATGGGTTTTGTCTTGTGACATAACCTCTGTAATTGTCCTATTCCTTTGTTTTGTGCCAGTCTGAATTTGTGCCAGTTTGAATTAATTAGGTTGAAGTTGGAGGTTTGAAATGAAAGAAAATGATATAATTGAACTGCGATAATAATATTTAGCACAGTATTTTGGGGGAGTTTCTGCTCATACTTAGGCTGAAATAGATGACAGTATTTTCACAGACTGAACTAAAAAATTGTAACTGACAGCAAAGTCTGTTTTCATATTCTGTTTCTATTCAAAATGGGGTGGAAATGTTAATTAATTCCTATCCTTATGGTTAATAAGTATAAACCTTTCTCTGTTACAGAAGCTAAATGTCTACAGGAGACATCAGTGGGAGGACTATCAGACCATAGACTAAAAGTGTCTGTGGTAAAGGTGGTGGAATAGCTGTACTGAAAATCTCATTTATCTCAGCTTGGAATTTTTCATCTCTTCTTTCATTCTGCTTTAAGAATAGTTGGACTGTGACAGTAAGTTCTTCAATTAGAAATATTGTCCTTACAGTTTTTTGAGCTTTTCTAGTATCTCTTGTGCTTCTGGATGTAATTCTTCAAAGTTAAATTGAAAACAATATTACAGTGGAGTAACACAGACAAAGAATATACATGAAACTAGAAGCAGGCATTTTGCTTTTCTTTGGTGGCTAGGAGTGGCAGCAAAAGTTGAAGGAGATTTCTTTAATAACATATTTAAATGCTTCTGCAGTTGACTTTCATGATAAAATAATAAAAAGATAATGTAAAGAAGAGGGCAGCAATCTTTCCTTAAGTGGAGTGTTATTTTGCTGATGAGGTAAGCCTAACTGACATCAAGAATATCTTACATCTGCCAACTACATGCTGATATTGGCTGGCTGTGCCTT
Source organism: Megaceryle maxima (assembly GCA_024605025.1). Taxonomy (NCBI): domain Eukaryota; kingdom Metazoa; phylum Chordata; class Aves; order Coraciiformes; family Cerylidae; genus Megaceryle; species Megaceryle maxima. The sequence continues at coordinate 101,871 of JANHGN010021434.1, read as the reverse complement.
TCTTTCAACCACTGCTATAACAGAGGTTGAAGTCATCTTCCATGCTTTCCATGTTGCACATGGGGACATAAGTAATAGCGATAGGATGAAAAAGAGAAAGTGGACCTTGTGTAGTGGTGGAATGTACCTGTAAGGAAAGTCTTGAAATATATATAATCTGGGACCTTTAAAACTGGGTGTTATATCATATTAATATAAGCACAGCATGCCATAGCTGTCAGGAGGTAAGTGAAACATTTGTCCCTGTGTACAGGTCTGTGGCATTGCTGGAACACATGAAACAGGATCACATGCCTAAGAAGATCTGTGGTCTCACTAACTCACAGATGGCAGCTGATATGGTTGGGTGGCCATTGGTGGCTTTGGAGATCAGTGCCACAGCACAGTTACACATCTCATTGGTCTAGATGCATTTTACCTAGCCAAACAGATGAAACGGGGCTTTTTTTTTCCCTTTACAAAGATAGAGGTTATTAAAAGGTGTGGATGTAGGAGATGCAGGATCATAAAACAACAAAAGGCAGATATTAGTAATTTATGCATCTTCTGCAAAACCGAGGGCTGTAAAAAATGATAGATCTATCATGATAATCTAACTATGTGAAGCAAGAGATGCATGAACACTGTTCCTTGTACGCTCCAGGACTGAAAATTTTTTTCTTAGGAGATGATCTGTCCACTAAGCAAAATATTATAGTGGCTACCCATTTTGTTTTAAAAGTTTTTGTTTTCTTGCTCTTTTTTACTTTCCTCATCTTTTATTTATTTATTTAAAAACATTTTATTTTCTTTCTAAGGGTTCAGGGACTATTCTATTTGAGGAGCTTGGCTAGAGACTTTTCATATGGTTGAATCCTGTGGAAAATTTATTGTCATCAGCAAAAGGGGTGGGGGGCTGGAGGGAGAAGAAAAAAACCCAAATCACACGAGTTTTCTTCCAAACATTTTTCCAGATTTATTTTTCTGCTTCAGCTTTCATGGGAAAATCCCTCTGTGTGGTTATACATCTATTTTAGTGTTTTTACTTGTCAGAATTTTGTTTTTGTAGCTGCTCTGAATCTTTTAGCTTAGAAACTTTTATGCTGTTTGTTGATGGAGAAAGAAATGGAATTGGAAATTACAATGATGTAACATTTGGAGACGCTGAAATTAAAAGCCCAACTTCTCTTGTTGCTAACGACCACAGCAAAGACTAGGGTTATCAAGACAGTGGTTGTGACTCCCTGGCTTTATGTTTTTATTTTTATGGCTTTATGCTCCAGTAGAGATGATAGTTCATCTATCAGCTGGCAAGAGGTGTCCAGATCCCCCTTGGGAGAGCTAGCACAAACCCAGTATTTCTGCAGTGACCTGAGACATCTGTATCTCTCTGTTTTTCTGGTAGCTACCTGATGCAGCCCCAGAAGTTGAGGTAAGGAGAGGAACTGGGGAGCATGTGGGAGGGCAACTGCTCCTGACTCATTTGAAAAGTCTGTGTGGTAATTTAATGGTGTTTTCTAAGGGTTTCCCCAAAGATGCAGCCCTGAAATAGAAGAAAACTGTGTTCAAGCACCACATATTGCAGCTGGACTTCAGGAAGGCTTTTCTTCTCCATTTTCTTCTTGCAGCATTGTATTGGGTTACCCAGAGAAGCTGTGACATCTCCATCCATGGAAGCTGACAAGAAGTGGGTGATCAAAGCTACTTTTGACCTCATCTAGTGGTGGAGACAGTTCCTTTTGGAGAAGGAGGTTGGGCTGGAAACTCCAGAGGACCCTTCCAGCCACTAGGGCTATGACTGTGGATAGGCTTTAAAACAAAAGGGGTGAATTAAATAACTCTTCTTCTGTCTGGAGATATTTTGGTCATTCATTTTGGGCTCAGAAGAAAGAGCATTAGGCAATCTTCTTGAGGCAAACTCAGAGCATGAGCTTTATTCAGTCAAGAAAGGGAGGATATAGGAGACTACTCTTACATGGATATGTAACGTGCTTAGGTTATTTTTTCAGCTGGACTTGACTTACTAAACAACCTGTTAAAATGGACAAACATTTTTCATACTCTGGCATATTTTTAACCTCACATGAATAACTGAGATGAATGCCTCATTTTTTTATTTTTTTTTTCCTTCCCTAGAAAAAGAATAATATTAACTAATTATGCCATTATATTGATGTAAAAGCATGAATAGGACTCTTTCCATGGGATCAGATGCCCAAATTTAACAGTAAGAAATACTCACACTCTACATTCCTGCAGTTCACTGCAGTGGAAAAACTTACACTGACAAAGAAAGCAACTGAAATTTTCTGAATACAAATAAATTTACTGGAGGAGATGCAAGCAAGCCTGGGTGGCAGTTGGAGAAGAACAGTGATTCACAAATTCTATCAACATTTTTTCCTCTGTCTCAGGGTCTGGTCACAGCTCTAGTACAAGAGTGCCTATATATTGTGGATTACAAGTTGTTGAGGAGAAAGTGACAAGAATGTTTGGGGACTTGGAAAAATGTCTCTCTAACAGGAGACTGAAGAGGTTGAGACTGTGTTAGGAGATGAATAAAGAGGGAAATGATAAAAGGTTGTTATAGGACTAGCAGCTTGGAGAAGGGTGTTCAAAAGATATGAGACCCACCATTCTGTCATTCTCTTAATGCAGAAAAGGGAAGGCATTAACACTGAAACTGCCAGATTTTATCTTCACACACAAAAATAAATATAAACATGCAGAAAATAAATATATTTTGTCCAGTAGCATGTCCTGCCTGCAGGCATACTGCGATGGGATACTCCTAAGTCTAGAAATCAGAACAGTTTAGAAGTCACTTCTGTAAAAAGAATAGCTGGATCTGGATGCTTCTGACATGACAAGTGAGACACTTCAGGTTTTAAATGAATCTCTAATGTCTTGTAATTAATAAGAGACTTTTACTCAGCAAATCACCCATCCTGACCCTGTGTGACAGCTTGTGAATCTTATTTTTTAAGCATTTGGTACTTGTGAAATTCCTTACAGCAAGGAAGTTTCTAGCCCTTTATATACTACTGTGTTCTTCTGGCTTCATTGTACTCTTTGGGAAATCAGTGAGACTTTCACTTCAATAGAAAAAAGAGATTGATTGGATTCTAGTTAATAATGATTTGTAAATGCAACAGCTTGAATATTGTTTCCTGCTTTGTTTTGAAGTCTTTTATGGATTATATTCACTAAGCAGATGTGTTTATACTGCAGTTCTATCTGTTGTGCATACCCATTTACTGATTTGTACTGGGATGAGTTTACATATGGCTACAGATGACGGGATGGCTTTATGTCTCCACTTCCCTGTTCCACTCTCCCCAGCCTCTCCTGCTTTAAGTTGTGTAACTGACTGACTGAAGTGCAGGTTGAGTTCTGTAAGCTGCTGGTAGCAGTGGTTTGAGTATAGCACAAGGGTTGATTGGATGTGTGAGTTACTGGGATGCTTTTCTCTTATATATCAGGTTTCCTTGCCTCATCTGCAATTAAAAGAATAAAATACAACAGTATTACAGTTGCCTTGACACCAAAAAGCCATTGCCTGTTGGACAGGGTGGTGATACATGGTTCAGTCAAAACCTATCTAGTGATGATTAATGATATAATCAGCATTCACCCAACAAGCAGTCCTCCTAGGCACACAAAAATGTGGTTTATGTCATGCAAGGTAATGAATAATTTCAAGCTCTGAATGCCCTGATCCATGTCTCCAATTTGGCCACAGTGAAACGGTAGTGTTTTTAGCAGTGGCAGTTGGCTGTATAAGAGAACAAATGGACTGGAGCCACACAGAGGTTCACTCTCTTTCCTCTCCTTCCCTTTGCAAAAACCTGCTCAGCAATAGACTGGTTTGCAGGCTGAAATTTCCACAGCCAATCACTGTTGTCAGAGATAGAGATTCGGGAACAGAGCTGGGGCTGACAGTTTTATAATCCAGCTCTGTTGAAAAAAATCATTGTCCGTTCTGTTATTTAGAAGGAAATCCTCAGTTTGACACAGAAGATGTAGATTTAATGTGTAAAATGATGAAATGTCAGTGTCTGAGAAGACAATGTGTGTAAGTAACGCACCAGACTGTTCTTGAATAAATGAATTATCACCGGGGTATGTGTTCAGCTGAGCTACACATCAAATCAATGTTTTAGTGGGCTCCACAGGTAGGCAGTTGCCTGCCCTCTTCAGAAACAGGAAGAAGACAGAAATATTCTAGGGCCATTTCTGGAAGCTTTAGTTCATGTAACCAGTCCAATTGCATAGAAGTAAGGGCTTGTGATGGTGTGCTGTAGGCCAGCCTGGCAGTGTGATATCAGGTTTGTTTCTGCTTGTCTTCCAGAAGCATTCAAGCAAAATCTTTTCATGCCATCTCACCTGCAGTGGATGTGGCAGGTAAAATTACCTGGCTGATAACAAGGGATGGACACCTCTGAAGCAGATTCAGGTCTGGGGACAGATTTTCATCTCAGTTTTTCCCACTCATGGTGCTTTCCCCAAGTTCTCCAAATGCACCAACATGACAAGAGGAGCACTCGGCCTCTGTCTTACTGGTGGTGAGCAGTTGGTTGTTCAACAGGTCTTGGCTCCTGTGAGGGAGAGGGAAATTAAAAGTAGTCTCTTTTCTAAATCTATTTACTGCTAGATGCTTCTGATCACCTATAAATTATACTTTCTTGAAATGTCTTTTGCATATATATCTGTATGAGTATGTATGTACATATCTACCTATCCATTTAATAATTTACCTATCTGTCTACATTTCTATGTACACTTAGACACTGACACTGACTCATCACTGCCCAGTGGTGGTCAGGAATTATGACCATTACATCCCAGTAATAAGCATACTGGAAGTTTTATGAAAAGGTAGTACAGGAGAGCTCTGAAATCCAGCAGTCCCTGAAGAATTTCTTGAGCACACAGTGTATCTGGAGAGTCAAAATGGTCCTTGGAGATATGTGAACTAATATACCAGGCAGGACAGTCATATCATGTTTATGATTATACATATTCCTCCATGAAATAAAACTGTACAATTGATTGGAGGCAGAAAGTTATCAGCTGGAAACAGCTGTGCTGCTGAAACACCCCGTGGCAGACTATATAAATATTAACAAAGATACCCCAAACTCAACTGTGACTGTATTTATATATATTTTGTTGCCAGCTGAGGCAGCTGTCAAGAGGATTGTCTTTGGGGAAATGGATGCGAGTTAGGAATTGCAGAGTATGAAGCCCTTCTATTCATTTTACTTGTCTATTAACATTTTAAAATGTGTACTGAAAGGATCCATCAGACATACAAAGCTGTGTACTGCAGAAAGCCACTTCTGTGCCACAGGTTCAATTTTAAAGCAATCTTTTAAAAAGGAGGAACCATCTACTTTAGGGCAGGCTAATTCTGAGCAGGTTTTATTGTAAGGAAACTCCTCGCTTGCAATGCTTCAAGGACCAGATGTACCACAGAAATAGACTTCTCTTCACAACATCCTGTCCAGGGATTGCCTCTTTGCTTACACTGGTACAAATCAGGAGTATGTCCTCTAAAATTAATTGGCCCATGATAGACTAAAATGGCATGTGAGGGGGACACAAGCTCCTGATGTTTCTGTTCTTCATCTTTTCCAATAACAATGGAACAGGTCTGCAGCCCTCACGAGCTGTGCCTGCACCTGCCCATGCTCCAGCTTGGTGAGAATCACCAGTGGCAAGGCATGGAGTGTCCCCAGCCAGTCTAGGGGTGGATCAGCCTTGCAGGACTGTGTGTAGAAAAAACTTTCCTCTATTCTCATTTATTTAGGAGGTGTTAGCTCAAAGTACTGTATGGAAATATGGTGTTCCTGGCTCTAGTTCATATGCAATTACCTATGCTTACTCAAAGGGAGGGCATGGGAAGAAGCAAAAAGAAAATTCTCAGGTTGATTGTAGAGAGAGTTTTGGTTAAAGACCTTTTCTCATTAAAATGTGGTCTATGCAAAGATCAAGTGCACAAATTGTGTGTTGTGATCTCGTAGCCCTCCTTCCTCTTTTGTTCTTTGTGGAGCAGGGATTTATGTTTTTCTCAGCTTAGCCACTTACCCCACTAAAATCTCTGTCTCTACTACAGGTACCTACGTGACGCTTGTTCCACCTCAAAAAAGACTTCAGTGTTTCAGTATTTCCTTTTATTGTGAGTCAAACAAACACACTGAAGGTTTTCCATACAATGCTAGAAAATATATCTTGGACTGTTTAAAGCAATTAATTTTGCCTAGCTGATTTTCTTTGAGCCAATCGCACTGTGACAGCTTCAAAGTGGGATGTTTTAGTATGTCCAGAAATTTTTTGTGTGTGTTCTACTCCAGATCCCCCTGTCTCAGCCTGGTTTTATTAGGAATTCAGAGCCTGGTTCTGCTGAGGTTCCCTCAACAACACTGCATGCTCAGGGAGAACAAAAGCCCATGATGAATTCCAGCAATGTGCATAGGGATAATTATACCTGTCTTGACTGAAAATAAAGAAAACAAGGAGAATTAAAAAAAAAAAAACCCAAATAAAAGATCCCAGCTGCCTTCTTATTTGCACTCCCAAGGCAACTTTTGCTAACAGGTTGGTTAGTTGTGGGAGTGGTGATGGGTGAGTCGCACACTTGAGTGTTGTCAGACTGGATGCTGACAGACTGCATGAACCACAGTCTTACATACTTCAGAGTTAAACTAAATACTCTTTGGACATTCATTTGCATTCCATGCTTTTCTCTCCTAAGCTGTACCACTGTGGGTGCTGAATATAGCCAAAGCAGGAAGGAAAAATCTCTTAACCCTATTCTTTCCAATAAAACTAAGGTTAGTGTGAGACTGCTAATTTCTGTTACGTCCTTTATGATCTTAAATGTTTGGAAAACACCATCAGAAGGTATCTGTTGGTAAGATTCTATAGGAATCAATGCTGTAATACAAAATGAGATACTCAAAAACCTCTTGAGATGATGGACTGAATTATTTGTTAACTGCCTTTTTTTCTGCAGTGTGTATGGGATACAAACTTTTGTTTGATATGACATTCACTTTGCTGGAATTTGAGAACCTTCTATGTTGAAATGTAGACTCAAATGTTAGATGTTGCCTTTTTAAAAAAAATTTTATTTTGTAATATTTTTTTTTTTCAGAAACACCCCCCCAAACCAGCCTTTGGCCTTTGCTTCTTTATGTAGATTTATCCTGTAGTTAGAGTGAAGGATCAGACCCCTAAGCAATAGGCTGCTGAACAGCTAGAATTTTTTTCTCACTTGCATAAGTAAAGTTGTCATCTAGCAAAGCCCCATGAGAATGCTCAACATTCACTACTCATGAGTGCTTCAAATTAATCACATGCTTAGATGTTTCTCATATTTAAAACTGTGATTCAGGAGAGTAATTCTGATCTGGGAATTAACACCATATGGAGTACGTTGTCAACTGTATGTGAGTGACTGTTATATGGAGAAGTGGTAACAATACAAGCTTCCCAGGTGTGTGCTCCTGTTGCTATTCAAAGCAATACATATTTCAGGGTTACAACTGCATTATTTAAATGATTTAGTAAAGTTTATTGAATGGAAAACAAAGACAAGAAAATCAGAAAAATGTCTCTGTTGAAGTAAGAAAGAGAAATTTAAGCAGCACATATTAGACAGCATGGATGAAATATCTGGCAGTCATTCAGGTGTTTACAAGATGTGTTTGTTTTCTCAGATCTCAAATAGGCATATTATGTTCAGGAATGAAAAACTAAATTCCATGGGAAATGAATGAAAATGCCCAAAATACATGGTGCAGTGAGCCTGTACACATTTCAGCATATGAAGACTTGGTTTCTTGTCTATTTAAGCTTACAGTAAAACCAAGGTTCACACAGAATAGATTTGTTTGCTTGTTTATTTAAGCACAGACCACAGAATCATAGAATGTTAGGGATTGGAAGTGACGTCTAGAGATCATCGAGTCCAACACACCTTCCAAAGCAGGATCACCCAGGGCATGTCACTCAGGAACGCATCCAGGCAGGTTTTGAAAGTTTCTAGAGGTGACTCCAAAACCTCTCTTGGCAGCCTGTTCCAGTGCTCTGTCACCCTCACAGTAAAGGAACCTTCTATGCTCAAGTTTATACCCATTGCTCCTTGTCCTGTTGCTGGGCACTACAGAAAAGAGATTGGCCCCTTCCATTTGACACCCACCCTTCAGATATTTATAGATATTAATAAGATCCCCTCTCAGACTTCTCCTCTCACAACTAAACAGCCCCAGTTCCCTCAGTCTTTCTTCATAGGGCAGATGCTCAAGTCCCTTAATCATCTTTGTAGCCTCTGTTGGATTCTTTACAGTGGATCCCAGTCTTTCTTAAACAGGGGAGCCCAAAACTGGACACAGATGTGTTATGTCTGTTCTTCATTTGCCTTTTTTCTTTGCTGACCATCTAAATTAAGTCCATTATAGCTGCTACCATCTTGTCCATGATGTTTGCTCAAAACATATATAGTTCATGCAACACAAAATGTCATTGAAGAATGGTGAAAGGACTAATTCCATGTAGGAGAAGGAGGACCTGCAAGTTTAGCACATAAAGATTATGGACAGCAGAACTGCCAAGCCATGTGCTGGAGATGCTCTACATCATTCCATGTCATTCTGTTATAACATTTCATCTGAATTTCTGCAAAAAGAAAAATCACTGATGGGAATGTTATCAGAAATATAATTTCATGCAAGTATAAGTGAGATACAGAGAAAATGTGAATTCTAAGGCATAGTTCTTGTGGAGGATCTCAGGAAGAGTGAGGCAGGGTTCATGTAGCTTACTTTTTTAATACTGGTATTGCTGAAGCTGAGAGGGTAATGTTATGTCTGTGGCAATACGCTGCACTTGTCCGTGATAAGATCTGTCCATCAGTGGTTCGAAGCATGTGCCATGATTAGGATTTTAGGGCTCTATCTTTATAACAACAAATACAAGTTTTCTAGAAGATCTTGGGGGTTGTTTGTCTTGAATCTCCCTGATAACCAAATCTTGGTTATATGATAAATGATACATACCATGGATGACCAAATAGCAGCCACAGTGGTACGAATAAATGGTACCTGAATTTGCTAACCTAGATGGATTTGGTAGTTAGTAGCTAATTCTACTTTCAAGTACAATAATAAATATATATATATATATATTCTCTTTTGATATCACTTCTCTGATAATCACTTGTTTCTCTCTCCAGTCATTAAGTTGGCAAAAACTGCCATCTGGTCCACAGTCAAAATCCCTTGCCTGCTACTGTTCAATAATTGCTGTTTCATGTGTCTACCTTGACAGTAACTGATGGGAATGTTTTTAGTGTGAATTCAAACAACTGTTCCAGCTTTACTAGTCCTAAGCTTCAGATTTTGCCTAATTGTGGAAAAGAGAGCAGGCACTTTTGGGTCTGTCTAGACATGACTCTGTTAAGTGCATGTCTGATCATGTGAGTTACTCACTCCAGTAATATTAATAAATGGGACCAAACCAAATAAAAGACAGTCCCATTAAATTCTCTGAGCTCATAGGGTGGTTATAAAGTCAACATGCTGTGCTATGTTAACATCTGACCAGTGAAATAGTTGTTTCCTGATCCCAGTTTTGGCTTTCAGCCACAAAAAACCGAAGACAGATGCTATGCTTTAGTAGGGTCAGGGTTATCAAAGAGATGTGATTAATAGTTGGTTACTTTGCTTTTTGACACTTCTGTTCTGTTGATTACAAAGGACTCCTAGTCATGATTTTTCATTAATGAACTATACGATGGATGGGAAGAAAAGAAGGACCATTCTAAATCTGAGCTCTTCCTGGAAAAATACTGGCATGGGTGCAGTTTGGGCTTCTGGTTTACTTTGAGCTTGTTTAATGTGTATGCTACTGATACTGGTATCTTAGAGGGCAAAGGGGATAATGCCTTCTCAGAGAGGCAAGAGATGTAAATGCAAACAAGGTGTTCTTAGCTATTTAATGATTTCCTATCAGGCAAAAATGCTGGAGAATTGAAAACACTGACTTAAAATTGCATGAATGTAATTTGTTGGTCTTTGAAGTAGGAAGTTATTTATAATGGAGGGTGTTCTCTGATGGAGTGATATGCTTGCAGTGTGCATGAGTGATCCAAGTCAGAAAGAAGATTGTAAAACTACATTGGAGTGTTATAACTTGAATTTGTGAGTGATTAATTCTTTGAAACTTGGGCATTCTATGCCATTGCTTTGATTCCTGTTAGTTTTTCTTCTTTCCAATCATTGCCCCCTAAGCAGCAATACAAGAAATACAGATTTCCCTGATTTGATAGTGACATGTTAAGAATAAAATCCTAAACAGGGTGACACTCTCAATCCCAAATTACTGATAAACAGAGATGATAACCCACTAGGCACAACATTGGTGAGTCAATTGAAAACATACTTAAAACTCTGTGCATATGTCTTAGATGGGATATATCACTAATGGGCTGTCACTGTAGGAGGATCTTTTAAATCTTTCCCAATAACTGTATGAGGTAGAATGTGACACTGATGTGCCAAGCTGTGCTGGGTGCAGAAAACTGTTGATTTTATTGTGGTACCTCTCATATTCCAGAAGGTTGGTTTTTTTCCCATTTTCCTACTTTTACTGCTATCCCCTTGTATGTTTTAGTATCAGAAAATGTTTTGATGATTATTATGTTATGGAGCCATTCAGATCAACTGATGACAGGGCTACACTCAAGATCAGGAAACCCTGCTTCTCAGAAACGTCCTTTCCTCAACTACCTCGATTATCATGAGTGGTTGGAAGGTTGAGGCAAAACCAGACAGTGATCAACACAATGTCCTGTGCTGGGCATTACTGGCCATTTCCGTATTTATCTTCATCTTAACCTGTGGTACTGTGGTACATGCAGTGCTTCGTAAACTCAGGATTCTCCTTCAAATTTATCACTGTCTTCCCTCAGTTTTTTTCACTTGTATTTTATAGTAATACCGTAACTCCAAGTTAAATGCAGCAAGGTACATACTTGGCCTAGGAAATAGTGTGGTGGGAATATTTTGGTAATAATTGTTTGCAGATTGTGTGCATGGATGCTCATTGCCTCTCTGGCTTGGTATTTTTAAAAAGTGAATTCAGTGGTGTTTGTGTACTTAATTGATTTTGGATGCTTGGTAAATTTCAGCTTAACATTTGAATATGTTTTCTGTCACTTTGACTGCAACTTCCTGTGTTTGTTTACTTTTATTTTTGTTAAAGTAGATTATAAATGGGCAGCAGTTTTGCTTCTAAGTAAAAATATGCCTTCCTAAGTAATTGTCTGAATTGCAATGTTTGTTATTGTTTCTAATTGCTAATTCTCTTGATGCAGGTCAGCACCTTTTTGGGTCAAATGTCCCAAGAATGAGTCACGAGAACAACAGAAGATAACTTCATTGTAATACTGCTTGGAAAGAATAGTTGACATAATTACTCTGCCCTATTGCTCTTTTCCCTGGCTTAAATAAATTAAAATCCTGTTTGGTCATAAGAAAAGTTGAGTAACAGGTTCATTGGGATGTCAAGAAGAGCAGTTTATAAATCTCCTAATTTGAACCTTGAACTACTGTCTAATCTGCTGATCATTCTACTTCCACAAGTGGCATTCAATATTTTTTTTTCAGGGGGCTACCAACGGATGTAGGGGCTAGAGAGGGAAGAACAGGAAAACTATACATTTTATTTGACCTGATACATTCAAGTAAA